>VDFB02067767.1:0-61040 GCA_007258455.2 Sequoia sempervirens | reverse complement strand
TTTTCATGATATTTCCATCACCTTTGCATGAAATAGCAGAGTTTTCATGTTGAAAGGCATATAATATGAATTCAAGTTTGAATTATAGTGATAACTGATATACAATTAAAGTTTGGAGGGGAAAAATATTTTGAAAAAGTCAAATTTTTGAGGAGTTTAAGGAAAGAAGAAGCAAAGGCTACATAATTGGGTAGAACTGCTCCATTTGAAACTTTGATTTTTTAGGTATGTGAAGTCTTTGTACATTTTGTTTCATTCTATTATGGCTTGCTTTCATTTTTGTTGTTTGTTTATTCCATGTTGATCAAATTGTTTGTTTGTCATGTTACAACTTTAGGTTGTCAATGGAAATTTTAAATTACACAATTCTATACACTTTCCTATTACATTTTTAAACCACATCTCTTTGAGACATTTTGTTAAATTTTAACAATTGAATTTCTTTGTGTATTCTTCCAAATCTTTCATTGAGGTATTTTGTTAAACTGTTATACAAACCAGCTGTTTGCCTTGTATATGCTACCAAATTTTCCATACATGTCTCTAAAAAAATGGAATATACTCATAATGCAGTAGGGAGAAGCCTACAACATACAAACACACAACTCCAATCTACAAACAAATTTTTAATTTACAATCTCATCATGACCTCTTCTTTCAACAAATTCACATTGTTTAGGTTGTAGCATATCAAAGTCACTCAATTGGGTATAATTCCCCAAACAACCTTCTCACTTCTTAGCAGACCCCCAAATCCAAAAACAGTCTTTACTTAGGTCTCAAAACAAAAAAAATTCTAGGTTTTAGGGCCTTGCATGCTCAAATAGGTTTCCAATACAAAACCCCTCAATTTTCTCATAAATATGTTGGGTTTTCTATATTTCACAACTCCAAGGCCTTCCAAGCCTCACCAAAGCATCAAACAAGTTTGTTAAGGTCTGTAAAAACAAAATAAACCTTCACTAGGCCTTTAGCCTCATTAGATCTC
Organism: Sequoia sempervirens; assembly: GCA_007258455.2. NCBI lineage: Eukaryota > Viridiplantae > Streptophyta > Pinopsida > Cupressales > Cupressaceae > Sequoia > Sequoia sempervirens. Next base: position 60,052 of record VDFB02067767.1, on the reverse strand, counting down.
AAAAAAACCACTTTGGTTCCTCCTTTTCATGCCAAAAACTCACATTCTCAGCCTAAGATAACATCACCATTCCTATAGATGCCTTACCACTATTAAAAGAAACATGAAACTTTAAAACAACATATTATAGTCCTTTCCTATGAATCATAGGTCACCACAGTAGGAGGAAAGGGTCCATCTTTAAATTAAAGTAAAACTCATACCCTGCTGGTCTGTATAGGATGATCATGAAGAATGGAGTTTTTCATTAACCGAAACAACCAAAGGAGTTTGAAAATAGATTGAAGTCTAAGTTAAGACCTGCCACCATAGTGATTTATGAATTTCTAATCATGGGAGGCCTAATACGGGCCATAAATAGGAAAAAGAAACTGAAAACATAGAAAAAATACTTGAAACTCCACAGTTTAGGTGTTGAGTAGATTGCAGAGATTCAATCATTTACCACCCAAACCATAAAACCCTCTCCCTAGGCTTAGAAACCGTATGTTTTATTGAAAGTAGCACTTTCCAAACACTCCAAAACTTGAAAAATATTGAAACAAGCCTAATATACCTTGCTCATGCTCAATTTAACATAAAATAATGCTACCCAACTCAGAAACTCAATTTCAGTCACCAAAAGCTCAATTTTGTTAAGGAAAACTCAACATTTCCTCATTTGGTTTGATGCCCAATCCAATATCATCCTCCATTCAAGTTTATCATGGTCGTTTATAATGTTTCCCTCTTAAAAAAAATCACTTCAACTTCGAAAACTAACATTTGAAAGAGGTGACTGTTGGTCTACCTCTTTAATAGACTTTTACAACCCTTCACTATTAGTTAATTTGACTTGAATTAGCACTTTTTGCACAAGTAAAATTATTTGTCATGCAGAAGAAATGAACTATTAAAAGGAAAAAACTAACAGATGATCAACTCCAAGCCTTCAAAGATAAAGAGAAAAAATGGATGAGGGAATATCATGAGAAGCAAAAATTGGGAATGATTGACGAAAACAAACTAGTTGAAGAGGAACCTCAACCATCAAAAAGAGAATAAATTGGTAGGAACGAATGTGAAAGAGTCACGCTAGGGGAGATGCAAATACCGTAGTTGGAGACACACCATCTACCACAAGTGAATATGAAGGGACATCATTAAGCACAAGCGAATATGGAGGGACACCATCTAGCACAAGTGAGTATGGTTAGACACCATCCACCACATCTGAATTTGAGAGTACATCATCACTCAGATTTGACAAAAAAGGTATGCCATCATCCCCACATGAACCTCAAGGTATGTATTCTATTCCACCCTCAGTCGAAGGTACACAATCTAGCCCACCTCAATTAAATATTGATGAAATTTCTAATGTTGAGATGTATGTACCGAAGATAATACCACCTAGAATTTTGCATAAAAATTCAAAGTTTTTGATTAATATTGATGAGGATATTTTTCAACACATGGAAGGTTAGATTCCATAATGCACTTGTAGAAGATATGTTGATAAGATTTGGAAAATGTTATTTGAAAGGATAAATGAGACCAGAAGATTTCAACTATTTGTTCAAATGATGCGGGCTTTAAAGTATAGAAACATCATGAAGACTCTTGGGTTGAGAACATCGAATGCATCAAGTGAAAACACTATTGTGAAGAATCTAATGGATGCTTATGAGAGTGTGGGTAAGACCTCAGACTCAAAGGATAGTAATGTCACCCGACATGTCAATACATTGACTTTGGTAAGCTATCAAACAAAGAGATCTTGTCTCATTAAAAAGACAAGCGAATAAATGGGAATTAGTAGAAAAGCTTTATCAAAAGTTGTTCAAAGGTGGCAAAGAATTGAGGGCACAAACTCAAATGAATTATGGGCATTCTCGAGAAGACTGCCACATAAAGATAAAAAAGTTGTTGAAGCATTGAGAGCACTAATTGAAGATTATTGGAAGAATAATACAAGGCAATATTTGAATCAAAGGGATGTTGTAAGAAGGAGAATCAGTAGTCGGAACCGTGAGCCACATTCAAAGCCTTTTTTGGATACGACTCAAACCCAGTTTTTTCATAAATTTCAAAATGCTTATCCTCAAATTAGTATTTCTCAAATATTTTTTGAAATGCTTAAACCTTTTTATGTCAAGATAAATCACGCATGCACTACTTGTTGCTGTAGACTAAATATTGAATTCGCTAACCATTATGATGTTTATCGTTCTATATGTTTATATTTTCATACTAACGATTTTTGCATGATTGTGGCATAAAAGCCCCACCAATCACGATAGTTCTTATCAAAAAATTTATGTTAAATAGAGGATGGCCAAATATTCTACAGGACAACATGCTTGGATGGTTCATGTGAGCATTGCGGTCGCTTGCAACGAATGACAGTATGTAAACATATGGAAAGCACAGATGAGGTGGGACATAAACTAGTAGATTTTGGGAAGTATAAAACAATGGGATATGCTACAAAAGATGAGTCTCAAGAAAAAAGGTGTGATTTGGCTATTGGGAAGATTCCAGTGTATCAGTTTATGTCCATGTTTCGTGAGAATCTAGTGTATGAGTATGCAAGGCATACCTATAGAGCTCGATGGTTGGACACACAATTCAAGCTATGCAAGGACACCTTTCTAGTTGGAAGCATAGTATCAATGGTTGACTTTGTAGAGAACTACACTCTATAGCCATAGTGTGAGGTGTAGTCACAGTATTACAACTCCACATAGGTTTCAATATTTGTGCACATAGCATTCATTCATGTAGCTGATAGTACAAAGAACTAGAGGAGGGTATTGAGGGAGTATCACTTTTATATTAGTGATGATCACACACATTCTCTAGATTTCATGCAAGGTTGCTTCCAGATGTTCTATAGTGATTTGGCTCGAAGGGGCATAGCATATGGTAGACATATAATATGGTCGGATAACTATGCAACATAGTTCAAGAATGTGTGCATGTTCTATTGGTTGTGAAGGATGTATCTCACTATAGGTGTTCAACATATGTGGAACTTTTGTGAGGCTAGGCATGGAAAGGGGTAGCATGATGGTGTAGGAGCATGTGTGAAAAGAGCATTAGCATAAGAAGAGTTAAAGTATAAAGATAGTGCAAAGTTGACAAATGCAAGTTCAATCGTCGAGTGGTGTAATGATTTGATGGGTCTAGGAAATGAAGGTACATCTTCAGTTCATAGATTTTTTTGGTTGATGGATGATACTAACAATGCACCATATGAGGATTGTTGTACACTAATAGGATTGAGTGAGCTACACTCTTTCCTTAGCTAAAATGCAAGTTCATGGAGTATCGATATGCGTAAGATGGCATGCTTTTGTTCTTCATGTACAATGCAAGCCTAGAATGATTGTGAGTTAGGGGAGTGGGTTGAAAAATGGTTGAAAAGTTATCTTACCCCACTTCACACATATATCCCTCCGACAACATTGGACCTAACATAGATGGAATCATTGGTTGACTTTGACCGTGTAATAGATCTAGTTCAACCAGGTAATATATCTACTTGCTTAGTTTTTGAAATTCCATATTGTTATCTTACTTTTTACTATACTCGTAATGTTGACTAATTTCAAGTGATTTTATGCACATATCAATGCAGGGCATGTTTATGTAGTTATTGTAGATGAAGAAAATGAAGAGGGAATGGAATATTACTTGTGTCATTGTGTTGAGGCCAAAAATAAATTAGAAGCCCCAGTTATAGATGGAGAAAACATTGAATACCCTATAGGCTCAGTTGTTGTTACTGGAATATGGCTTAGAAGGTACCTACATAAGAGTGTTAAACATTGGCTATTTGAGGAATTTAGCTATTTAAGATTCTTCATTACTCGAACCTTGTTGTGGCATCCAATGTTTGTTTGAGAAAATATGGGGGTAGACCTTTGAACAAGACCTTGTGGAAGGTCTACAAGTCTAACCATGATGCAATACTTGACACAAAAAATAGTAGAGAAAATTTGGATGGTTCATTGGATTAATTTGTAAGTATATGCACAATGGTTCTTATTAATTTATACTTGTATCCATGTTAATTTGTTTGATGCCAATGCTATCATGTCTTATTTTACTTTGTGTATCTGTAAGTAACCCAATAAACATTGAATGGTGTCCCCTTACAGAAAATGCAGATTTATGAGCCATCTAAGAAAATCTTGAGCATAAAAGCAATGCAACATCCCTATTTTGATGATCTTGACAAATCTCAATTATGATTTTCAGCCATTACAAAAGTGTGTGAGAATCTTGGTGAGGGAATTTCAAGTTATTCATTTGAAGTTAACCTTATCATGAGCACCTATGATGTAGACATTATAGGAGCATCTCAAATTTCAAGATATTTTAGATTCATGAGAGGTGTTGTGTGCAATAGGTATCTTGGAACTCGCAGTGAAGATGTATGAGTAGGAGTGACTAAGTTGAGAGACTATCATTCCTATCTATAAGTTCCTTCCATCTATTTTCATTTCATTTCCATTTTAGACATGAGTTGTTTCTTTTTATTCTTTTACTTTGCCTACCTGTAACTAAAATAGTAAAAATTGATTGGTCTCTCCTTGTAGAAAATGCTGATTTTGGAGCCATCGAAGAGAATCTCAGCCAAAAAAGCAATGCAACATCCTTATTTTGATGATCTTGACAAATCTCAATTTTTATTTCAAGCCATTATAAAAGAGTGTGTGAAGCTTTGTGAGGGAATCTCAAGCTTCTCATTTGAAGTTAACCTCTAAATGAGAACCTATGATGTAGACATTATAAGAGAATCTCGAATGTATGAGTGACATTGTAAAATATCTGTGAGAACAGAGTACCTAAGGCATTATTGTAATGAGATTTACTTGTAATGGCATTTATTGAAATAATGAAATTTGGTATAGGGGCACCAAGGTTATTGAGAAAATTTGGTTCACGAAAATATTTTAAGTTAGTTTTTTTTTTAGTTTTGTCAATTGAATAAGGTCATAACACATCCACAATTGATTTATGATGTAATAAGTCATGTTAGTTTAAAAAAGAACAGTTAGGCATGATTGGAAATATGTAGAATCATTTGTAAAGGTTATTTAAAGCCTCTTGAAGGCTATTTAAGTCTATTTGAATTTGTAGCCTTTTGAAGGAAAATATTTGAATATGGTTGTAAATATACTATTAGTGAGATTGAGACTGTTAACCTTTAGAGAGTAGCAATATTTATGTTGATGAAATTTCCTTTAGATGCAAGGATTCAAAGCACATCAACCATGTGGTACAAATGATTAAATCCTAGAGATGATTTGTAGCAATGAAAGAGTCTGAAAAGGTAGAGATAGCTACACTAGTGACTCAAGAGAAACTTTAGTGATGTAGAGTCAAGGAGGAGAAGACTCAAACAAATCAGATTTCAATAAATCAACAACCTTTGTTATTTCATTTGGCCATCTTGGAACAACTACCAACAAGAAGGCTTCCAAACTCAACAATTTGGCTTAAATTTTAGAGAATTCCTCTCAAGGACCATCTCATCATCAATATAGCATCTACTCAAACCCCCAACACCATTCCCAAGCCAGACATACAAGGTTTCTTTGCAATTTCTTGGAGATCCTTCAAACTTCCCTACAAAAAAGCTACAAAATTAGCCCTATTTTACAAACAAACCACTCTTTAAACTTATTCTAACCCAAAAAACTCTTGGAAATTCATAAAATAGGTCACAAAACTCCTAATTCCATAGGTTTTAGAAAAGCACTCAACCTATAAACCATAATTTCTTAAAACCCTCAATTTCCTGACAAATACCTAGGTTTTGTAGCATCTCACAACTCCAAGGCCTTCCAAACCTCACCAAAGCATAAAAAAAGTTTCTTAGGGTCTACACACACATAATAAACCTTCACCTAGCCTTTAGACTCAGTAAATCTCAAAAACATCACTTTGGTTCCTCCATTTCAAGCCAAAATCTCACATTCTCAACCTAAAACAACATCACCAGCCCTATAAACACCTTACCATTATTAAAAGAGTTAAGGAAACTTAAAAAAAACACATTTTAAACCTTTCCTCTAAGTCAAAATTCACCACAATAGGAGGAATGGCTCCATCACAAATATTAAAGTAAACTCAAACCCTCTTGGTCTGTACAGGTTGAATAAAGAAAAATGGATTTTCCTTTCACTAAAACAACCAAAGATTTATCAAAATAGATTGAAATCTAGGTTAAAACCTGCCACCAAAATGTTTCATGAATTTCTATTCATAAGAGGCCTGTATTAGGCCATACATAGAGAAAAGAAACTGAAAAACTCAAAAAAATGTTGAAATTCTATAGCTTTAGGCATTATGAAGAGCACCAATCTTCAAAAAAACTATTGATTGAACCCCCATTCAAGCTTGAATGATGTTTTTAATACATTTAAAATGAGAATCATCTCCCTTCAATTCCCATAACTACCTTTGAACCACCAAAACCTTATTAAGCCTACAAATACTAGTATTTAACAATGGTTTTGCTTAATAAGCTTTATCATGGAAATTTTTTATTCTAAAGGCCTAGGACCACTTAGAAACCCTTATAACATGAATTTTAGACTCTTTATCTGCACTCCCACCTACTTTTTACATAATTTTCCTTTATGGCAATATTAACAATTATTTAATTCAAGAGTTCTTTTGCACATTTGTCCACCCTAACCTACTAATTCCCAAAGTACATAAAAGATTGGTCTATTAGACCTTATTCAAGAAAAAAGGACCTCAACATACTAACATTTACCAACTGTCCTCCCAATTTACCATCAAACAATCACAAATAGAGGGTGAGGTGTGGGTGCTACTGCACCATTCAGCTTTCAAAAACAAAGTCAATTAGGCTAGCAGACGTCTAGATCGGGCTAGCATTTGGTGGAAGAGGAAGAAAGATGACTGGAACTCTAGAGGCCCACTATACTAGATTTTAGTATTGAACCATGAGAGTACAAGAGAGATTTGATATCATGTATCAAAACATTAAGCATGCATTCTTCCAACCAACGGAGAAGGGGATGATTACTTTGCTTCATTTTCATTTGCATAAGCATATCAAGGCATGGGAACTAAGAAGACCAAGGATGTACAATTTTATGTGGAGGTAATGGATGTGGTACAAACTTTAGGAGGGTCAAGAAGGTCAATGTATGACCTTGAGGAAATTGAGGAAGAACAACAAGAGAGGGACATGAAAAATAAAATCAATATAGAGTTTCAAGGATTTTTCAAGCGAGTAAGAGAGCTATGGGAGCAGCCTCATCTAAAAGATTTTGAACTAGACTTTGATATGTACCATTTAGAGAGATTGGCTTTCATGGAGTTCCTTTCAAAGCCTCTACTTTTATTATTCTTATGGTAAACTATTTGGTAGAATTGGTGGAATTACCTTTCTTAGTAGTAATCGCTATTAGTGAGATTGAGATTGTTAACCTTGAGAGAGTAGGACTTGGGAAAAAGGAATTTGATATGGCTATTTCTTTCAAAGACTTCGAGTGGGATGTACTCTACATTGACGCCAATCCTCAATCTTCACTTGATGGAATCAAGGAATGTTTGAACTCCATGGTTATAAAGTATTATGAAAGCAGAGTGGACTAGTACTAGCAGCCAATTTTGAAGACTATTACTAATGATTCAAAGCACATCAACCATGTGATATAGATGATTAAATCCCAAAGACAATTTGTAGCAATGAAAGAGTCTGAAAAGGTAGAGAGAGCTACATTGGTGACTTAGGAGAAACTCCAGCTTTCAGAAAATAAAGCCAATTAGGCTAGCAGATGTGTGGATCAGGCCAACATTTGGTGGAAGAGGAAGAAAGATGACTAGAACTCTAGAGGCCTACCATACTGGATTTTGATATTAAACCATGAGAGTAGAAGAGAGAGTTGATATCATGTATCAAAACATTAAGCCTGCATTCTTAAAACCAGGAGAGAAGGAGGTGATTACTTTGCTTCATTTTCATTTGCATAACCATATCAAGGTGTGGGAACTAAGAAGACCAATGATGTTGAGTTTTATGTGGAGGTAATGGATGTGGTCCAAACTTTAAGAGGGACAAGAAGGTAAATGTATGATTGTTAACCTTTAGAGAGTATTTATGTTGAGGAAATTTCCTTTAGATGCAAGGATTCAAAGCACATCAACCACATGTGGTACAAATGATTAAACCCCAGAGACAATCTGTAGCAATGAGAGAGTCTGAAAAGGAAGACAAAGCAACAATAGTGACTCAAGAGAAACTTCATCTTTCAAAAAAAAAATCAATTAGGCTAGTAGACGTGTGGATCAGGCCATGATTTGGTTTTCACTAACATTATTAAGGTGTGGGAATGATGTGTTAGTGTTAGGGAGGTCTGAAAGTGAGATGGGTGTGTAACCCATGTGTGTAAAAGTGTGTTTTCATTAAGAAAAATGGTGGTTATGAAGAGTCAAATTGTATTTTTTTGTAGGGAAGCATTATTTTATGATTGTTTGAGCTTTTGTAGGGTATCACAAACCTGTTTGAGAAATTTTTAGGTTGTGGTTAACTTTGGAAGTATCATTTTCAATAAACCCCTATGGTTTTAGGCTACAATAGAGGGTTTTATGGTTTACCCATTGTACAGTGGTATAACTAAGAAATGATTGTGGGTTTTGAAGTTTTGGCACCTTAGAATTGCTTCCCTAAGAGTTGGTAAGGTTTGGATAAGTTTAGAGTATAGACTCTTTGTTCATCTGATCGATCCCTTAAGGGTCCAAAGGGCAAAATGACTGCAAACTTCAACATGAGATTAATTAGACATTGTGATGTTTAGAAACTTCTCATCTGATCCTATGGGATCATGTTGGGCCCCTCTAAAATAAACTCTCTTGGTTTTCATTATCTTGAAGTGGTTTTCCTGTGGTGTCCAGTTTTTAGTTGATGGAAAAAGTGTCAAATGGAAGTAGTGGAAAGTTACAAGGCGGTGCAACTTTTGTTCTGCAACTCGTGTGACCAAATTGATTTTTCTAAAGTATTAAAATATGAATTTTTATGCTAGGAATGGTCCTATTTTGTACCCAAATATGTGGGATCACTCCGAGCTACATTCAATTAGATCGATCCCTTAAGGGTCCAAAGGGAAAAATGGTTTTAAACTTCAACATGAGGTTACTCAAACACCGTGATGCTTAGAAACTTCTTGTCTAATCTGATAGGATTATGTTGGGCCCCTCTACAATAACCTCTCTCAGTTTTTGTTATCTCAGAGTGTTTTTCGTGTGGTGTCCAGTTTTTAGTGGATAAAAAAAGTGTGAAATGCAAGTAGTGGAAAGTTGTAAAGTGGTGCAACTTTCATTCTGCAACTCGTGTGACCAAACAAACTATTCCAATGCATCCAAATAGGTATTTTTATGCTAGGAATGGTCCTCTTTCACACCCAAACACGTGGAATTTCTCTGAGCTACGTTCAACCGAATCGATCCCTTAAGGGTCCAAAGGGAAAAATGGCCACAAACTTGAGCATGAGGTTACTTAGACACCATAAAACTTAAAAAATTCTCATCTAATCCTATGGAATCATGTTGGGCCCCTCTACAGTAACCTCTCTCGGTTTTCATTATCTCAGAGTTGTTTTCCTGTGGTGTCCAGTTTTTAGTTGATGGAAAAAGTGTCAAATGGAAGCAGTGGAAAGTTGTAAGGCGGTGGAACTTTCGTTCAGCAACTCGTGTGACCAAACAAAGTGTTCTAATGTGTCTAAAGAGGCATTTTTATACTATGCATGGTCCTCTTTCACACCCAAACATGCGGAATCGCTCTGAGCTACATTCAATTGGATTGATCCCTTAAGGGTCCAAAGGGAAAAATGGTTGCAAACTTCAACATGAGGTTACTCAGACAAGGTTATGCTTAGAAACTTCTTGTCTAATCTAATGGGATCATGTTTGGCCCCTCTACAATAACCTCTCTTATTTTTCATTATCTCATAGTGGTTTTCCCATGGTGTCCAGTTTTTAGTTGATGAAAAAAGTGTCAAATGGAAGCAGTGGAAAGTTGCAAAGTGGTGCAACTTTCATTTTGCAACTCGTGTGACCAAACAGACTATTCCAATGTGTCCAAATAGGAATTTTTATGCTAGGCATGGTCTTCTTTTGCACCCAAACATGTGGAATCACTCTGAGCTACATTCAACCAGATCGATCCCTTAAGGGTCCAAAGGGAAAAATGGCTGCAAACTTCAACATGAGGTTACTCAGACATTGTGACACTTGGAAACTTCTCGTCTAATCCGATGGGATCAATTTGGTCCCCTATACAATAACCTCTCTTGGTTTTCATTATCTCGAAGTGTTTTCTAGTGGTGCCCAATTTTTAGTTGATGAAAAAAGTGTCAAATGGAAGTAGTGAAAAGTTGCAAAGTGGTTCAACTTTCGTTCTGCAACTCATGTGACCAAACAGACTATTCCAATGTGTCTGAATAGGAATTTTTAAGGTAGAAATGGTCCTCTTTTGTAACCAAACATGCGGAATCACTCAGAGCTATTTCCAAGTGGATCGATCCCTTAAGGATCCAAAGGGCAAAACGGCTGCAAACTTCAACATGAGGTTACTTGGGCAGAGTGATGCTTAGAAACTTCTTGTTTGATCCCATGGTATTGCATTGGGCCCCTCTACAATAACTGAGCTCTCATTTTTCATTATTTCAGAGTGGTTTTCCCGTGGTGTCCATATTTTAGTTGATGGAAAAAGTGTCAAATGGAAGTAGTGGAAAGTTGCAAACTGGTGCAACTTTCATTTTGCAACTCATGTGACCAAATGGACTGTTCTAATGCATCTAAATAGGCATGTTTATGCTAGGCATGGTCATCTTTCTCACCCAAACATGCAGAATCACTCTGAGCTACGTTCAACCGGATCAATCCCTTAAGGGTTTGAGTGTAGTATGTTGAAATAGGCCATTCCACCTATTGTTCAAGTTGTGACTCAGTGATATGGGCTTGATGTAAGTAGGATAGGGAGTAGGAATAAGAAAATAGCATTATTAAGGGCATTGAAAGAAATTACTAATGCTTCCCTTGTTGAAAATTCAAAATTGAGGCCCCTTAAAAGCAAGGCTAGAAGAGGTGAAAAGAAGAAATTGCTTGAAAATAAGTTAGAATAGGTTGGAAATAGGGTGAGATTGTGGAGTTTGATGTGTTCAAAATGTTTGGAAGGATAGGGAAGGTCAAAAGTATGTTATGGCATGACATGCCCTAGTTGGAAAAACATGGGTTTTGAATGAAAAAGAGAGGTTTGAGGGAGTAAATGTGGGTAAAGTCAAGGGGCAACATAATTTTTTGGTTAATTAAGTTTGTGCAGGAAAAATGAATAGTGTTGGAATAGTTTTTGAGGTTCAGGTTCAGGGGTTTAGTTCGCCGGTTTGGCCAAAAAATTTTGGAGGGGGTTTTAGCTCATTTTGGGTTCATTGGTACAAAATATATATATATATATATGCAACCTAGAAGCATGAATTAGGATTAGAATATCACATATCATCATATAAACAACAAAACCACCACAAACTTGAATGCCATTTAAAACAACAAAATTTCCAAAAAAAAAAGTGTTTATATCCTACAAAAAAATGTGAATAAAATCATGCTAATTTTTTGCGTGAAAAAAAACCATGAGACCATAGATTATTGCTTACTATTATGCTTTGATAGATTTTTTCCAAGCATCCATAGCTTGTATAAAGTACTTTTTTAGGCTTTTAGCCATAGCAGCAAGGTAGTGAATTGTTTGATAAAATGATTTTGTAGACATGTATGAAAAATGTGGTAGCATAGACAAGGAAGTGAACTATTTGAAAAAATGCCTCAAAGAAATGTGGTTTCATGGTGATGGAATGGCATGACGAATGCCATGACAAGAAAATTGCTATGGATTTTCATGGAATTCCACCACCATTGAGACCACATTTCTTTGAGTCTTTTTTTCAAATAGTTTGTTTCCTTGTCTATGAGCTATTGCATATTATTATGCTTTGATATATTTTTTCCAAACATCCATGGATTGTTTGGAAGAACCTATTTTAGGATTTTAGCCATAGCAACAAGGAGGTGAACTATTTGATAAAATGCTTTGGTAAACATGTATGAAAAATGTGGTAGCATAGAAAGGAAGTGAACTTTCAAAGAAATGTGGTCTCATGGTGATGGAATGCCATGAAAATCCATAGCAATTTTTTGTCATGGCATTCCATCACCATGAGACCACATTTCTTTGAGGCATTTTTTTCAAAGAGTTCATTGCCTTGTCTATGCTATTACTTACTATTATGCTATGATAGATTTTTCCAAGCATCCATAGCTTGTTCGAAAGCACTTATTTTAGGCTTTTAGCCATAGCAACAAGGCAATGAACTGTTTGATAAAATTCTTTGATAGACATGTATGAAAAATGTGTTGGCATAGATAAGGCAGTGAACTCTTTGAAAAAATGCCTTAAAGAAATGAGGTCTCATGGTGATGGAATACCATGAAAATCAAATTCTTTTGATTTTCATGGCATTCCATCACCATGAGACCTCATTTCTTTGAGGCATTTTTTCAAAGAGTTGACTGCCTTGTCTATGATATTGCTTACTATTATGCTTTTGATAGATTTTTTCCAAGCATCCATAGCTTGTTTGAAAGCACTTGTTTTAGGCTTTCAGCCATAGCAACAAGGTAATGAACTATTTCACAAAATTCTTTGGTAGACATGTATCAAAAATGTGGTAGTATAGATAAGGCAGTGAATTGTTTGAAAAAATGCCTCAAAGAAATGTGGTCTCATAGAATGTCATGACAAGCAAATGCAATTGGGAGCTGCTCCTCGTTATTAGTTATGCAATGTGAAGTAATTGGATAACTTGTAAAAACTATATTGTAATTGAAATTTTGTCATCTATCAACGTGTAGTTATTAGTTATGCAATGTGAATCAATTCTTTGAGTTTGAAAGATGTGTAATGCAATGTAATCAACAATATGAATATAAACTACAAAAATCTATTTTTTACAATTTATTAGTTAAACTCTTTATTTTATTTGCTCTCTATATCTCTATGATATGGAAATTATTTTAATTTATTTTTTAATTTTTTTATATCTTGTTGTACTTTTTTTAATCTAATTTTTAAAAAAAAATTTCTAGACTTTTTCCTAGTTTTTTCAAAAAATATTATACTTTTGGTTTGCCAATTTTTTCCCCAAAAGATTTTTGCTGCTATGGTATAAACACATATCTTTTTGTAATATCAAGGATAATTTTTGAAACTTCCATGCATCTCTAATCTAAAAGGAAAAGTCTTTTTCCTAATCTATATGTAGCCATGCTTTTGACATTGTCAAAAAGAGAAAATATGGACACCATTGATAAAAAAAGATTTGTATTAACCAAATAGCCATGTACGCATACATCAATATATGTCGATATAAGTATAAAATATAGTTACAAAATAGCCATATAGGCATACAATGTCAAATATATCCAATACAAAATATGTACAAAATTGCCATGTCTAGGCATACAACAAAGGGCTCTGGAATCAAAATTCATTTCTCTCCATCCTCTAGAAATAAATTATTTCCCTTTGTTTGGCAATCTGATTGTGATAAGTTCGTCACTCATTTCTGTTGTGCTTGAGGAGTGCTCCTACTACTCCTCCTATAGTTTAGCTCCTAGTGAAGTTTTAACTGTTACAATAAGAAGTAAAGACATTAATATATAGAAATTAAATTATAAAAAATGATATATTTAACAAAATAATCACTTATGGCCATCTCATGATCACTTTCCATGATGGAAATATTTGCATGTCGGTGCTCAGGCATGCTCAAGCCTTGTATAAACCATCCAAATAGGAATTAAACTACAAATCAATAATGGTTTGATTTTTCACTAGAACTAACATCTATAACAACGAATGTAAATTGAAATTTAGTAATTTACCTCATACCTCCCCTATCAGAGCCATTGCGGATTGTATAGTGGATGAAACACTGATATCCATTTCCCTTGTAACATTTGGAGGTGTTTCCACAACCAACATCTAAAAATAAAACAACAAATTATTCAATCACAAAAATGTTACAATAGCGATCCACATTATGACTTATAATGTATGAGATCTAATGAACAAAATTTTGAGTAAAAGTATTAAACTATATATTTCTGGTAGGCCTTGGCAGTTTGATAGGAAGACCAAGCATGATGGGGAGAAGAACACATACTCCATTGTGAAGGATGGGAAGACTTACAACCTTTCACCTCTCCTAGAAGAAGACAAGGCAAAGCATGAAGGGCCTAGTGTTTTGATGGTGGGTGAGAAGGAGTTCATGAATACCTTGAAGGAAGGAGGAGGAAGAGGATTCTTCTTGATTATGAAACCAAAAGTGAAGTAGATTTTCCCACAAAGAAGAAGGAAGATGCACCAAAGGAATTCCAAGAGTTGTTGGAAAGGTACAAGGACATAATGGTGAATGAATTACCTTGTTCCCTACCTCCCATTAGGGAATAAGCCACCATATTGATTTTATTCTAGGGGCTACATTTCCCAATAAGGCTGCATACAAGATGACACTTGATCAAAATGAGGAGATTGCAAGACAAGTGCAAGAGTTGATGGATAAAGGGCTAGTGAGGAAGAGTTTGAGCCCATGTGTTGTTCCTACTATCCTAGCACCAAGGAAGGATGGGAATTGGAGGATTTGCACTGATTCAAGAGCCATTAATAGGATCACAATCAGATATAGGTTCTCGATGCCAAGAATGGAGGACCTCATGGATTGTCTATTAGGAGCATCTTACTTTTCCAAGATTGATCTAAAGAGCGGGTACCATCAAATAAGGATCAGTGAGGGGGATGAATGGAAGAAAAAATTTAAGACTAATGAAGGGCTCTATGAGTGGTTGGTGATTCCCTTTGGGTTATCAAATACCCCTAGTACATTTATGTACCTTATGAATGAGGTATTGAGACCTTTCATTGGAAATTTTGTTGTAGTTTATTTAGATGACATCCTTGTTTTTAGCAGGTCTAAAGAAGAAAATTTGAAGCACCTTGACATGGTACTAAGAAGGTTACAAGAGGAGAAGCTACTGATCAACATGGAAAAGTGTGAATTCATGAAGGAAGAACTAGTATACCTTGGTTTTTTCATCTTCAAGGGAAGTTTGAAGATGGATCCTTCAAAGGTGGATTCTATTCTTACTTGGCCAACACCAAAATCCATGGGATATGTGAGAAGCTTCCATGGACTTGCAAGCTTTTATAGAAAGTTCATCAAGAACTTTAGCCAAATTTGTGCACCAATCTTGGACACCATCAAAGGAGGTAACAAAGGTAAGTTTTCTTGGACCAATGAGGCTAATAAAGGGTTTGAATATCTGAAAATGAGAGTAGCACAATAGCCTATACTTGTGCTCCTTTATTTTGATAATTTTTTTACCTTTGAGTGTGATTCTAGAAATCAAGCAATAGGGGTTGTTTTGAGCCAAGAAGGAAGACCGGTTGCATTTTTTAGTGAGAGGATGAATGAAGAAAATAGGAAGTATTCTTCCTATGATTTGGAATTGTATGTTATGGTCCAAGCCCTTAAAAAGTGGAGGCACTACTTGTTACCTAAAGAATTTGTTGTTTATACTGATAATCATGTCTTGAGTTTTTTGAATGCATAGGACAAACTTTGTCATATGCACATGAAGTGGGTAGAGTCTTTGCAATCCTATACTTTCACAATAAAGCATAAGAAGTTCCAAGAAAATAAGGTGGCAGATACTCTTAGTAGAAGGGCACTTGTAGTGCAGGAGATCCAACTCCAAAGCATGGGGGTTGAAGCATTGAAGGATATGTATCATGAAGATTCAAATTTCAAGGAGGTATACAATGTTTGTGAGCAGAATTTGAATTCTTTTCATGGTGAATTCTTTGAATTTTTATTGTAGAATGGTTTTCTCTTCAAAGGAATCCAATTGTGTGTGTGTAAATGCTCAATGAGGGAGAATATCATAAAGGAGAAACACCATGGGAGTCTTAGAGGTCACTTTGGCCTTGACAAGACCTTGGGACAAGTTAGGAGATTTTACTATTGGCCAAAGTTGCAAGTGGATGTGAGAAGGTATGTGGAAGGCTGCACAATATGTCAAAGGGAAAAGGGAACTTCATCAAATGCAAGACTCTATCAACCACTGCCCATTCCCAATAGGCCTTGGGAGTGTGTAAGTATGGACTTTGTCTTGGGGTTTCCTAGAATCCAAAGAGGTTTTGATAGTATCTTTGTGGTAGTTGATAGACTTAGTAAGATGTCACATTTTCTTCCTTGAAAATGCACCAATGATGCATCTCATATAGCAGGTCTCTTCTTTAAGGAGGTTTTTAGGATACATGGACTGCCTTTAAGCATTGTTTCTGATAGGGATTCTAAATTCATTAGTCACTTTTGGAGGACATTGTGGAAGAAACTTGGAAAAAATATGTCCTTTAGTTCAGCATACCATCCACAAACGGATGGAAAAATTGAAGTGGTGAATAGATCATTGGGAAACCTCTTAAGTTTCCTTATGAAGGAGCATGGACAAGCTTGGGATTTGATTTTACCTTAGGCTGAATTTGCATATAATGACTCCATAAATAGGAGCATTGGTAGAATCCCTTTTGAAGTAGTTTATGGCATGCACCCTAGAGGGGTCTATGAACTAAGAGATATACAAGGAGTTTCTAAGAGAAGTGCTCAAGGTGAGGACTTTGTTGTTACAATCAGGGATATTCATCAACAAGTGAAGGAAACCCTTCAAAAGAATGTTGGTAAGTATAAGGAAAAGGCAGATTTAAAGAAGAGGATGCCCAATTCAAGGTTGGAGACTTGGTGATGGTACACTTGAAGGAGAGACTTCCAAAACAAAAGTATACCAAACTCACGATGAAGAAGATAGGACCTTGCAAGGTGGTCCACAAGTTTGGCCAAAATTCTTATGAAATAGACCTACCTCTTGGGGTGGCAATCTCTCCTATCTTCAACATTTCTAACTTGTATCCCTTCAAATATTTTGTGAATGCAAGTGATGGAGAAAGAACAACAGCAATGGAGGATGAAGATTGGGTGAAGGAACTACCCCCCAACCAACCCATGACTCTTGAATGTATCCTAGAAACCAAGGAGACAAAGAAGACTAGAAGGAAAGTTTACAAGGAATACCTGGTCAAATGGAAAGGTCTACCTGAAGAGGATGCAACATGGATTTCAGAAAATGATATTAAACAACATGGAACTCCTGTAGAAGACCTGATCTCAAAGAGGACTTGAGATCTTTTTCTTGCTTGGGAGTATGGTACAGGAGCACCCATGGGTCTAAGGGACCTAGAATAATTTTTCATGTTTTTTTTCTTGGTTTATGGATGGAATAAGGTATTATGGACCATTTCAATGCTTTGTAGTAGGTCTTCTAGGTTTTTGGTTGAGCTTTTGGTCTTGGTGACCAACTTCTTTGTACAACAAGGTCTCCATCCTCCTTTGTAAGTCTAGTGCATCTTGGAAAAATAAGGAAAAATGATGCATTGTTGTATCTAGACACTTGAGGGGAGTCACCTTACTTTTTGACAAGGTTTTAAATTCCTTTGACAAATTTGGGAAGGCTCTTTGTGGTCTAGTTGGTAGAAGTTGCTCACATTGCCTTAACTAGGCAATTAGAAGTCAAAGCATGAGATTAGTTGTTTTCCAATGTATCTCTTTTCAAAAGACAGTTTAAAGAAGTTGGAGGGAATTTTTAAGACTTAAAATATGTCTCTCTTGGTCTAGGAAAGGTTGATGTTGATGTTTTGAAGAAGTTTATATAAGAAGTTTGTTTTTTTTCCTGTGTTTTTTTGAAGAATTTGTTGATCCCATACTTGGTACTTACTGTATGTTCACTTTCATGCTCCAAGCCTATAATGGTTGGATAGGTAATTGAATAAGATTTACTTTAGAATTTGAGTGGTGATATTTCATTAAGTATCAAGGGAGATATTCCAATTTCTCTATCGGGTGGTCTAAAAACCCATAAAATCAGGGTTTTGGGTGAAAAATGTATATTTCTTCCATTCCCACATTGTAAAATTGCTAAATCTCAGTGGGATGGAATATATAAGTCTATACTATCATGTACTCAATGTTTGGAGAATGGAAGGCTCATTTTTAGAGGTTGTGCATGAATTTTGGCTTGACATCTTTGTGTTGCAAGCATAATTGACAAGCAAAAAAAAAGAGTTTTTGGTTGATTTTGAAGAATCTATTTAAGAGGCACTTAGAAATGGTGGAAATAGGTGTGGATAACCTACAAGAGTCTGAATTTTGCTTTGGCGTGAAGGGGAGAGCCTAGATATTCAAGACCTAGGTGTAGGTCTATGAATTAAGCCTTTTGGAGCAGCAGTAGAAAGGGCCATTGTGAGTGATGTTTTGACAATCAAGAGGAAGGGTTTTGGAACCTTGTAGGGGTCCATCTTAGGGGTCTGAATCCATAGGTTTGGTGTCTTAACAACCTTTCTTGTGTTTTTTATTCTTATTGTCCTACTAGGCAAGGGCTGTAAGCCTTAAGAGAGAGTGAGGTCTAAGTCACCATAGTGATGGGTGTTTGTTGAAACCTAAGTGCTAGAGGGTTGTTAAACCTTGTTTTGACTTGATGATACATGATCCAAATGTTTTCAAGCTTTGTGAGTGGTCTAAGTTGTGAACGCTAGGTGTTTGGGGTTGTTCTCTTAAAGAATAGTGGAGTTTAGGACTCCTCATAAGAGTATTTGAGAGAAGCATTCAATGGAGTGACTTTGCCATTTGTGATTGTGAGTTTTCCTTCCTTGCCACTCTACATCATTTCTAAAGCTTATGCAGGCTATTTCCATGGTGTTTGTGGTGGTGGCAAGAGTATTTAAGGTTTGTAAGTACCTTATGCAATAAACCCTCCTTTGTAGGGCTTGATTTGTGCATAGAATAAGCTTAGTCAATAAACATGATGTGAGTAATGTCTTGGAAGTCAGATGAAATGATTGAGGTATAAATGGTTGATTGTAGTATCTTTGTCTTGAGGAACTAGTTGGTAAAAGTGAAAATTTGGTGAGTTGTTCAAGGAATTGAAAGATTCAGAGCTCTTTATCAGGTTTTTGCTTTAAATTTAGATAAATTGATGATGACAAATGTGTGTTGGGATCTTATGGATATAGGTTGTAACATGAAAGATTGGTTTTTGGTTATTTTTCCTAGGTAAAGAAAATTGAGTGGAAGGGTGCCTTGGTGAATGATGAAAGAGTGGTTTTTTTAGTGACTCTAATTAGGTTTCTTGTGCATGGATCAGTCATTGTTGCTGATAAATAAGATGTTTGAAGCTTGAGGATGATAAAAAGAAGTATTGAAATGAGTTGGCTTGTTGTTTTCTTGTGGTTTGAAAATGAAACAATTTGATTTTTGATGAAAAGAGAAATAAATTTTAGTTGCTTATTCAATTTGATCTTCTCCTGATTCAATTGGGTCAGATGTTGGTGTAGGAGCTCCTAGGTCATCAAATACTTTTCAATTTTGCAAAAGGGATGAGTGTTCAAATTTGTATTGAGTCAATCACAAAAGGTCATGGAAAAATGATGTAAATGATGTTCAAGGTCATATGAGTTCTTATTTGAATGTATTTAAGGTTATGGGTAAGTTCTAGGTGGTCAAAGTGGGAAAATGCAAACAATGCAATAATGTAATATTGTTAAAAGTTGTTAAATTGATAAAAACAAGGAAATAAAGCATATTAAGGGTTAAAAGGGGTAGTTTCAACTGATGGAAAGATAGTTATGGAAAAGGAAATATATTTAAAAGGAATGTAAAGGTGAGAAAAAGAAGAAGTTTGTGTTCTTGTAATTAGATTTTGAAATAAAAATTCCATGTTTCTGAGTTTGCAGCATTACTACATTGTTTTGTTTTCTTGTGTTGGTAATATAGGAACACCTAAAGTTAAATCATAGTGTGAATACATGTAAAGGGGAGTTAGTTTCCAATTTCAAGAGTTGGACTTGGTTAGTTTTAGGAAACAAAAGAATAAGACACAATTTTCAGTGCTCGACAGAGTCCTTTTAGAATCAAGTTTGAGACTCCAATAGGTTTTTTCTTCACTATTCCACCAATGTAGGTCAAGTAAATTGGTGGAGCGGGTTAATGTTAGGATTTTTTTCATTTTTTGATGATTGTAAGTGTAGGGAAAAGCAAGAATACCATGGTGGAGTTGCTGCTACACTAGAAAATAAAGGATTTTCCTACACAAAGTGATGCTACAGTCATGGGTCATGAATAAATAAAGCTTGATGAGGCTTGGAAACAATGTAGAAGGTCTTGGTAGACATAAAAAATAATGTTCTAGGTGGTGGCCAAAGAAATAGAGGTTTGCAAGAGTATTTTTCACAAAACCCTCCTTGATTTGTGCTTTTACACCCTATAAACAAGGGTTTATTGGATCAAAACATTTTCTTGGTTTTCAATCCCTATAAATGGTGAAATATTGAGTTATAAGACATTCTTGAAGACTGTTTTGAGGTTTTGAGTGATTTGGAATGGTTTTGAAGGGGTCTCCTTTGTAAAACAAACCTAATCTACTAGCCTTTCTTCAGAGGACAGTCTGAAATCGGATGATTTTCTTTATGTCAAATGTCTAAGAACTTTGATATGTTGTGATATAATAGAAATTATTTCTAAATGTGCATTGAGTTTTTTAATAAGTTTTGAGATAGGAATGTCACTACCCGATTCAATGGTTGACATACCTACTAGAGGAATATGATATTGTCTGATCAAAACAAAGATGTTTGTTTAAATAGTGGAAAGGATGATATTGAGTGCTTGGTTACTATCAAAATAAAGATATGATAGATGTTACTAAATTTGGTTAAGGTGTATAAGATAGGTTTGGTGACTTTGATGGTTGGATGGGTGAGTATTATGAAGCCTTTTGAGAAAATTGGTGATTAACCACAAGATGATAATCAAGATTCTGTTGTAGCAAGAGTTTGTAACCTATAAATAGACTACTACAGTCAAAATATGGTGAGTACAATGCTTGATAATGGACTGATAATAGTGAGGTATGGTTTAGTTGATTTGTTTCCTTGGTGAATAAATGAAAGGATGAATTGTTCAAGTTTCAATAATCAAGTTTATGTTGTTTTTATGGTGGTTGAGAATGATGTGAATCTAATTAATGAATTCAAATTTTTCTTTAATATGGTTTTTGCTTATAATGAGTCAATTGGAATACTAATTATTGGAATGATGAATGATGGCCTATGGAATGGCTAAGAGAATTTGAGTGGATTTTGGTTGAATGAAAAGTAGATTTTTGATGAAATTATATTTGATCTTCTCCTGATTCTATTTGGGATTGAAATCCCTTGAAGAAATGATGTTGATGGTGTTTGTTGGATGCTCTACATTAGATGCACCCTGATGATTGAGTGTTTTGATATGATGCTCTGCATCACTAATTGCCTTGTCTATGTTATTTCTTACTATTATGGTTTCATAGATTTTTTTCCAAGCATCCATAGTTTGTCATGCTGGTGCACCTTTGCAAGCACATGCCTCCATGTGAAGTAATTGCATTGTGCTACTTATGTTGACTTTCTAAACAACTATATTGTACAATTGAAATTTTTTCATCTATCAACATCTAGTTATTAGTTATGGAATTTGAAGTAATGCTTTGAGTTTGAATGATGTGTAATGCATCATAACCAAAAATATGAATTTAAAATACACAAATATATTAAGTATAATTCATTAATTATTCTATTACCTCTGTGTACATTTGAGTAAATCCACTGGCACTAGGAGGTGTTTGCTTGAAACCTCCAATATTAGCCTATTCAACATCCAAAATCACATATTAAAATACCATTCATAAAACAATGCTATTAACATGTAATAAATTTATAATTGTTTACTAGTTACATAGCCCACTGATAGGTGTACTACAGAAATAAGTAGGTGGAGGACCGGTGTATCCAGTCTCAACATTGTGACCCTGCAATTTTATTAAAATAATAAAACTAAATTAGTTAATCTTGCATTTCAGAATTGAAATTTAATAAATTAAATTCAATGAACATGTTGACTTTTACCTTCCTATCAATGCCATATGCACCATGCAAAATGTCAATTGTCCTCTCCATCCTCGTAGCAACATACAGATCCTACATAGCAGCCTCCTAAGTGCCGATGGGGTCATATGAACAAGTCGCCCCACAAGATTGACACACATGGGCTCGAAGGCCACCACCTGAAGACTCCCCTGGATGGTGCTATACAATAGGGCTAGTATGATGGATGACACTTTGAGTCAAAGTGTTGATCATCTGCAATGTTTCTACATCGGAACTCTCCTTCGCAATGATAAGAAAACAATGTGCTCACAAGGAAGCCTAGCGAGAAGTCATCTCCCTTGCCACACAGGATTTGGCTATGCACTGGGCTTATCCTAAGCCAACCCCCCACCTCTCCCCTAGAACTCCCTCATATCAAAATAATTTGGGATTTGGTTCAATAAGAACTCACTGTATAGTTTCTTAAGAAAATATTAGGGGACTTCACAATTTTTGTACGGTGGGTAATCAAAGACCAAGTACCACCTATCATAAAAATGGTTCCTAATCTCTTGGTGGTGGCACCAATGAATAGGAAACCTCTTCACATTGAGGCTAAGATTTTGATTTTTTCTAAGGTTAGTGAATAAAGAGCACAAATCACCTTTAGTAATTTTTAAATCTTTTACGTGTTTATATGATAGTTTATCTACATAATATGCCCTAGTTGCCTACCTCCTATCTTGTCATCCCATTATTTGTTGGGTTATTGAATCTACATTTTTTAACATCTCTTTCATTGAATTTTCTAGTGTCATTCTTTCTGCGGTTGAAGCATTTGGATCACTCAACCTATTGATAAGATCCTCAATTTGTTTTTTGTTGTTCTTAATTTCACTCCTCAAATTTTGTTGAGTGCTAGGAGGGTGTTGAGTGATGGGTGGGGGAGGTTGATTTTGTTGAGGAGAATTAAATTCCTATTCTTGTTGTTGAGGATTTTGAGGATCATTTGCATCTCCTACAAATTTTAAAAAAAAATCAAATCTAACATAAAACAAACAAAATCAACTTGAAACTAAGAAATTCAAAAGAAATAGCAAACAATACTTACCTCTTGCACCTCTTCATTGTCATGGTGACATCTTTGGAAAGGAAAAACAACTATTGTTGATGAATTTTGTAGAATTCCTCCTCTTAGAATGTGAGCACAAAAAATGAGGGTTTTTGGCCATAGGCAGAGTAGAAAAATAGACAAGAGAAAATGAATCACTTTCACTTTTTTTTTTCTTTTAAAATGAAATAACACGAGTGTGTTATAACACTCTCGCGTTATGTTATTTTCAAGTTTCTTTTGGATTTGGCCACAAAAGTGTAACCCAACTTCATGCACCCACCTCGTTTAAGCCCCTAACATTCCAAGATAAAACTCTCATTTTTCTTGAGAAGAGATATTGTATCTCCTCTTCTTTTGATTCTTTTTTGAGGTAATATCCTCTACAACTGAATTAGGCTAAAAATTATGAGGAAGAGATCTTGAACCATCCATTCATCAAAGTTTTTTAGAGGTAGATCTACGATTCTTTTCAAGCGTTGTTTGAATACCAGCTGCAATTTCTAGTTTAGTCTTCTCACTGTTAGGTTTCCTTCCCCATTTATTCTTAGGAAAAACCAAGATTTTGGGTTCATAATTAGATTGTGTAATTGGTGGAGATAGTGTGTTATGAAAGGGAGAGGGGAAGACAATATCTTGATTCTAGGAGGAAACATGTTCTAGTGTTTTCCCTTTGGAATCAAATTGAGAAATGGGAAGATTAACCTTTATAGGGTCCTCCTCATCAAGAATCTCGTTAGCTATTTCCTTGATGAGATATTCACCTACTTTTTGAAGTACCTCATTTACAATATTCAAAAGTTTCTCATCTTCTAATTAGTCATTTAATAATTCCTTAAAGTGAGAAATATTGTTAGAAGGACCCGAATCAATGCTAGAATGTGAGGAAGGAGCATTAATGATGGGAGTCAAGGGAGGACCCTTCAATCACTCCAGAGTAGGGGAAACATGATGATAAATTAGAGTGGGGAGGGAATGGATGGTAGTGCCATTGTTAATTGGGAAAATGGTCCCAAAACCATTAGAAAGAGAAGGAAAAACCATTGGGTCTGCCGAAGAGAATATCTCATAATCAATAACGATTTTTTCTTTTGAGCATAGGGAGGATTCCAAGTTTAATTAATATTTCATGCCATTCTCCCTTATAAGAGAGGAGCTTAATAGGTCTAGGGATTGAGTGGGGATTAGTGACTAAGGCCCAAACCTTAAGAGTAGGAAAACCCTTCATCAGTTTGAATACACTTTTTAGAAAGATCCCAAAATGAGAGGCTACTTTTTTAACTAGGGTAGTGTCTAAGTATTCAACAAGAATATGTGGAAGGGACATGCATACAAATATGGGGTAGCTTAATATTATCCAAAGAAATATTGGGTTTCCATTCCATAACCAAAAAAAGTACTTCCACACCAAAATGGGACTTTTCTAAAGACCCCTTTTTTAATAGTAGGGTTCTTAACAAAAAAAAAAAGAAAATAGAGAACTAAACAACAATGATATCAAAAGAGTTATACTAGTTTTCTTTCACCCAAGAACAATTTTTTGAGAGTGAAAAATCCTCACCCCAAACCTAAAAAAACATGTCGTTTGGTTCAAGATCCGAGATATTATTCTCCAAGCTTAGAATAATAGATTGGATCAGTTTCCAATGCAAGCCTCATTGATGTTGTGCCTTAGCATCAGTTTCCAATGCAAGCCTCATTGGAAATCATTTGATGAGAGCCTAGTGAGGGGTCTAATGAAGAATAATAGTCAAAGCTCTAGTTTCCATTGTGAGATCTGGGCCAAGTGGGAGCACCCTTGGATGGCTTTGTGTTATGCTGATTTTTAATGTGTGTAGGTTTGGTATTTTCCTGGCCCACATCATTTTCCCTGAGAAAACGAGAGTGAGAATAATGAGAGTCATCAAAGATATTTTCCCTCTGATTTCATGAAAATCCCTCATCATAGTTGAACTAACAGGAGGATCTAGGAAGCTCCCGCATGATTTCTTGACATAGGATGAGAAACGACACTTCGTTGTTTAGGTGGTTTCAACTTTCAGAAACCACTTTTGATGGTTATGGTTTTCAGAGGTACAACGAGACAATTGTTTAGGGTGTCGAGAATGAAGAGGATAAATTTATAGTCTTTAGAATGCCTCGACTATGCCACGGGGTCATTATGTGCCCTTAATCCATAAATTTATTCTATTAGAAATAATGAATTAATATGGCTAACCATATAGTGACATTAAAAACGAGTTTTAATGATCATGAAATAGAAATAATTTATACTTATGGCTTAATCTTCTCGATGGAGATGCATGCTGTAAACCATGATTTTAAGCCTCTTATCTATTTTTTATTTACTGAAGTCACCCCAAGAATTATAATAGACAAATTGATTAATTATTAATTTGTCTGATCTAATAGTCATGTTTTAAAGTTGATATTTCAAATGATAACCATCAGATCATGACATGAAGTTAGACATTAATGGCAAGAATTTAAAGTTGCATTCTTCCAATGGCTAGGTAGTGCAAAATGTTAGAAGAATTAGTCACATGGTGGAAATTGACACAAAGGATGAAATTAATTGTTGTAACCACTCCATCTGCAAGTTTTGATTGGTGATGATATGTGAAGATGGCGGGGTAAAGGAAAAGGTGATCAAAAATCAAATATGGCTACGTCATGCAAGCAATTGCATTTAATGAAAATTAAATCTAGGGTTTGTTGTATGCTAAATATAGAAAATACAATAAATTAGGTTTGTGGTGCATGGCTTGAGGCAAGAATACTTGTCAGTGAAGAAAATAATAGATTAATCAATTTGAAGGAAGTGTAGTATGGTTGAGAATACTGTGCAAGTGAATGCTACGATCTAAGATATTGAGACTGTAACACATAAAAAATCATCTATGGTTTGCATTCAAAATAGAAAAGGTGTGGAAAATAGTTGAAAAAGGGGAGAAGAGCATAGCAAAGAAATGAGTTGTTGAGATAGTATCAATAAAGAGAATTCTTGAAAATAAGCAAAGCATAATTTGAGTATTTTCCAAATAGGTCTATAACATAGAACTGTATTCAATTAAATCAATTTTAATCAGGAGTTGTTTCTCCACAAATTCATTGTAATTTTGATTGGTTGACTTTCCATTAAAAATCTAAGTGGGTGCTTAGATAGGGAGTGGGTAATTCCTTAGAGTTGGTGCTCTTAAAACATGGGATTGGTGTCAACTTACGGTTGGTGCTCTTAAACTTTGTAACTAGTGAGGTTCTATTGCGAGGCTAGATTAGGACAGTAGATACTTGCAACTATTCTCACCATGGTTTTTTCCATGTATATTTGGTGTTATGTTCATTTGTGTGCTTGGATGATCTTTGCATATTTGTTTAATCTATTTTAAAAGGGTTAAAAAATAAATTTTAATTGATCTATTGATTCACCCACTTTAGTAGATAGTTGTGTTCCAACAATATCATATCTCATCTAAATGCACACCCAAAAAATCCACACTAATAGGTACCCAACACTACCTTCAAGTAAATTTGGGAAAGATGTCAAATTTTTAAATTGCATAAAAAAATTGATGATAGCATACACATGGAAAACACATTTCATTTTATATCTACACTAAATTGTTACTATAACAAACAATATGTGGTAAAGCTAAATATTTCTAGCCACAAGTTACCTATACATTGCATGGAAAGGAATATGGTATTCAAGAAAACATCAATCATATCCCAAACACAAGCACACTCACAAACACCTCACTACCCTATACCCAACCCTACATTCAACTAATATTGGACAGAACAAATAATGTATTAATGTGCATGATAATTAAGGTGATAACATACATACACATGGTAAACACAATGTTTTTTCCATATGCACTCACCACCATTTTTTTTAAGTGTACAAATATTGCGTGGATTAAGTGTGACATACAAAAGTGCCTTGCACACAAATGGTATATTCATGATGTGAAACTATAACCAAAGCAACCCTCCCACATTGGCATGTGTATACAAAAAATAATTGGAACCAAACTTGGATGTGGCCTTTGAAAAGTTAAAATTTTAGTTCGAAAACACATTGTGCATGACAAAATCAACAAATTATAATTTAACTTTGATCACATCGAATAAATATTTCTTACCTTAGACACATAAATAACGAGTTCCTCTTCAAGAATGAAATTGAATAATTGTGTGCCACCAATGACATCAATGAACCTTTTAGGTCATACATTTTAAATATCATGTTTGAAAATATAGTGTGTTATTTAATCTTCACAAAATCTTCAAGTTTAGTCTGCATTATTGCATTGTATATACAATTTTTTTCCTTATTGTAAAATTTTATATATGGTTCATATTAGATATCCATGCTTGCGTATTTCCTTCTTAAACTTTTGTTGTTGAACTACTTTATGTTAATGTTCTATTTGTTGTATTGCCACCTTGAAAGCCTTCATAGTCACACTCTTACATATTTTTCTTATAAATGAACATTATTAAAAAAGTGTAAGAGATGTTGTAGAGTAAGAAGACTATTATATTCAAGTATCGTACATGTGAAATTATTAATAATAATGAATGTGTAGTTTTTAGAGAACATAGAAAACCTCATATTGAAATTGAAAAAACAAATTGATAACCAAAAAAGTATTCTATTCATAAATTGGATTACATTGGATGATGCACATTAATATAGAGGTATTCCTTGGACTTCCAAAATAAACAACACTGGGAACTGTTTATACAAATTAGAACCCATAAAATGGATACATTTTCATGCATAAATTTTAAAGAAACTAAAGCACAAAAAACCAACAAATTTATAATCCTATATATACTACCGAAATAACTAAAAATTAATTTGCAATTTCTTCGTGAGTAGCTCCAATTGTATTTCAATCAATTTTTTTTATCTTTCACTACAAACTTAGCATAATTATCCAACAAAATGTATACTATTGTTATTTATGGACTCACTATGCTACAATTTACAATCTTGGACATTTTCAAAGGATTTGTGCAAAGGAGAAAATATATTTGGAAAATGGTGTTTATCAGAGAGCAAAATTGGAAAACATAGATCTTGAGATTTGTTATTTTTATTTTTTTAATTTTCTTTATCTACAATTTATAGGGTGTTGCATCATGTATATTATTAACAAACTTATAATTTTCTTTAATTTTTCTTTTTTTGCAAAATGTTGTCTATGTTAGCCAAGAATCAACTTGTCCAAGCTTTCCTAGGGCTTCTGCTACTTTGCAGACAATTATTTCTCTTTAGTTTTTCTAATGACACATGGTGGTATGGGTGGGGGTGAATTTTGGAAAACATGATTCCCTCTATGCAAGTTGTGACATTCACATCGATGCATGGGGTTGGTACTCTAGTTTCCTTGAATTTGATGGTGAACATGAAATGATAAATTTGCTCCTTCTCTACTGGTTAGATTGCTACCTAGGCATTATCATCTCTCCAAATTTACTATGTGAGGTTTTGGTGTTCAATTGATAGACACCATTCTTGATGATGTCATTGAATAATTGATAGAAACCTTTCCAATCAATAGGCTTGTTCTTGATTATAGTGAATTGTTTAGTTTGACTTACAAAGAATGAAAATGCCAGAGACATTCAAGGTTATCATCCACAAAATCGAAATAAGACTTATTCAACTTGACAGGTTATGAGATGTTAAATTTATATTTTGAGGAGACTAACTCATAAAACCTTTCTAATTCCTTATGTTTTATTTTGAATGAATTTTCTATTCAAGGGTAGGAAATAGTCAATCCATTTCAGGTAATATCTACTTCAACATTGATAATTTACCACTTTTTAATACATTATTCATACTATACAGTATTTTGTATTGTCTAATGCTTTAATGCTCAAAGGGTTCAAATGGGTATCTATGTTTTTTTAAATGATACTATTGTATGTCTAAAACAACATTTAATTCAATAAAGGTTTTATGTATGGAAATGTGACTGCATGTAATCATTACTTGAGGCCCATTATTATGTAATTGTTTTTGTTTTAGACAGTAGGAATTGGGTAGCACAATCCCCTATAAATTGTAGTGCACCTATTAAACTTTTTAGCATGACACGCCCTCTGGTACCATGGGGGTGGGGGAGACTAGACCTCATGACCAACCTCCTGCAATAGAAAAAATTTAGCCAACCGAGCTAGGCCCTCACCCCCATTATTATGTAATTGTTATTCATATAAATTTATTTACAAAACATAGTTAGAAAAATATATCAATTTTTTTCGTGGTTTTTCTACTATTTACAAACTATAGTATAATTTTCAAATACTGGTAATATTTCATATCATTTTAGGGAGAAGTTAAAGTGTAGAAAAAATGCACCTATGTATGTAACATTATATCATAACACCCATCCCCCATCCCACGCATTGGACAAAAGGAACTGATGGAAAGAATTGATGACGATGGAAAAAGACAAACCATGAGACTGAATGGACGTAGATGGATGGTGACAAAAAATCAGGTGATGAACAGACATTTCATTAGTTTTAGTTTTTTAAAACGTAAGATTTTAAAAGCGAAAGATTTGAAATGGTCATGTATATGTGGTAGATGCATTTTAGGGGCACATTTTTCATGCAAGCCAACATAAAATTAGAGATGTCAAATTTGTAGGATTTTCCACAAAGCAAGATACAATTGTTGAGAAATTCATCTCGTGAATAGACCAAGGTATGTGAAATTTGGTGAGGATTTTGAGATCTGGTGGTCATGTGGTCGATTCTAGAAAAAGCTGTAAACTGGGTTGTTTTTTGTGAATGCAAGACACCACAGGTGTTGAGGGAGAAGAGGAGGTCGCGAGCACTAAGAAGCACTGATATTCATGTCTAAAACATGCTTATTACTTTCATTATTTGCAGTTAACTTGCATTTTAATTTTCTGATAGTTAAAACTTAGTCTTTTTAATTGTGTTTTTAGATGTTCATGGGAAGCTCATGAGGGGTTGCAGATTAAATGGTGCTTAGAGTTATTTACTTTACTCCCTATCGAGCAAGGGTACGCTCCATTTTAATTGCAAGTTGTGCTAGATTGTCATTTCATCCCCTTCATTAGAGTTGTAGATTAAAGGTTGGTGGACATCTACTAGTTTGTGGTTTTTTGTAACTTTGATAAGGATAAAATATTTGAGCAACATAGGAAAAGTGAAGGATCTATCTTTTCCTTCCATGGAAGTCGACTATCGAAATGGTACCCTATAATAAGGTATATATTACTAGTTTTTGCCTATTATCATTGAAATACTATTTATTTTCTAAAGATGAGAGACTTTTTGTAGGAATGGATTAAGTTGCTTGAGCAAGACATGGTACATGACTGTTGGAAATCCACATGGGCATGGCATCTATTTCTCTTTTGAAGTGAATATTTCAATAATATATTCCACATCTTTACCTTTAATAGTGCTTGGTATAAGGAAATAATACTTTGTGATTGCTATTTAAGATAGTTTAAGCCTAGAAAATAAGGCATCTGAGGATCAAATGAATCTACCTGTCATAGCCCATGGAGGAATTGTTAGCTCTCAAAAACGCAGGCAGAATTCCTCAAGAGGCTGCCAAACTCTTGATACGTTTTAGGGTAACAAACAAGGTCAAATGCTTTAGACCTTCTACTCTTCAGGTGCTGCTAGACCTTGGTGAGTGTACCTATATGAATGAAGCAGACTTAATGTGCTTATTCCTCTTGAATTTTTTTTCCCACATTGGCAAGTAGGAGTGGACAAATGAAATCAAATTTGGTATAAATTATTGTATATTGATATTCAAAACTAAACCCTAATATGTTCAGTTAAGAGATGTAAAGAAATGAATGAATCTAAATGGTGAAAATGCAGAGACTAGTGCCTTATTGGGTATGCTGAGTCAAATGAAATAGAAATGGGAAACTTATTTTTGGAAAACACTCAAATTGTTTAGCATATGTTTTGTTTCTAACTTGTATAAACATGCAAGACTGTGATTACTAAACTCTTCTTAATGATCCAGATGAATTTCCCTGATTACTGTGATCAACCAAAAGGATTTAATCTTTTCTTGAAAGAACCAATCAATTAACTACACAGATACAACAAATATGCACTGATAAACTAAATATAAAATTGTTACATCAATTTAAACAAACAAAAAGCATCAATCGTGGAGACAACTTTAGTAATACTTTCAATAAATTCAACAGACAATTGACACTAGAAATATGTTGCCACATCAACTGATTTTCATAAATATCTCCATTTTGAAATCATGCAACCATAGTCTCTATTCTGTGGAAATTTTATTCTACTAAATCCCTTTCTAATCTATCTACTGTCTATCTACTATCTACCATCTCCTTATATCTTTTCACAATCCAAAATGGATATATATACATCAGTATTCGGAAAGATACATTGCTTCAAAAACACATGTCGATGAGCAACTGCAATCAGCTTCAATTAACATTCGCCAAAGACTCGCCAAGACATCTCGCAGTCACACCAAAGGCCAATGTCCTGTCGATAGTCATTCTGTAACAACCAAGTCTGGTAGCTTGAAAACTTCTACAATTTTTTTTGAAATATATATTTTTATATAAGAATCTCCTTTCCAATATAAATACATAACACTTTAACTGCAACCTCATTAAAAATGAATAACAAAATCAAGGTCCAAATGTTTTCAATGATGTATACATCAAGTAAGGCTTGCTCACCACCCGACCGTATTGGCATCATGAAGCCGCGTGGGCTCTAGCCAAACCCCCGAGCAAGAAATAGACTATAGATGGAATTAGTTAATTATAGATAGCTAGAAAGAAATATAAGTACTATAATAGTGGGTATTCAACCCTTTCTAGGACTCAATCTTTCCTAGACAGTACTTCGTCGGTTGCCACCCACTTAGGTGAAACCGAAAGGGACTCCTTAGACCATATACTCCAACAATGTAATTAATCTATAAGTTTATAATAACATAGTTCACTACTTAATCACACTAGATCAAAAGTCTAAATGAACCTCGAATGAGGAAAAATTCTAACAACCATAAGTAATTCCCAATCTACTCATCTGAATATGTAGATTAAGCAAAGGTAATGTAAAATTATAGGATCCCCCTAAGGTTTGTAACTTCCTTTTAAGCCATTTGATCATAACAATAGATAATGTGTGATATTCAATATTCGTGACTATTCTTTACTAGTTATACATGTTAACTTGATAGGCGTAAAAATAACCGGCTTGGAAAGTATACAACTACAATATTAAGTAATCATATTATATTTTCCTTCTCCTAAGATGATTGATTGACACAATATAATGTTGCATATTTACCTTCCTCCCAATATGTCCTAGTTGGATACCAAATTCTTTAGAAGATATTCCATGCCCTGTCACTTGAATTCCTTGAAATTCCTTGACTCACCATTAATATTTCATGATCCTTAAGCAACTCAAGATTACTCACTAACTAAATAAACAACTTCACTTGATCTACTTGATACAAAGCTTCATATATAGATACAACTAATTGCTACTAGGAATGTGATGATAAGAATAACATATTGATTAAAAAAGGAACTGAAATTGTTTTAATGAATGTTTCTTCTAACAAAAATATTGATTACCTAAAATTTTGACTATTTTTTACTAATAAAATACTTAGTGATTTAATGGTAAGATAAAAAGAAACAATATGGTAAAATAAGTACCTATTGAAATAATTCTATTATTTGTAAAGATTATTTCTACCAAGTCACCAACTCACCATTGATTAATAATCTAAGTTTTGCAAATGATTATTGAGCCATATTAGGAATCCAAAATCTAAAGGTTCATATGTAATGATCATAACTCATACCTCTTTCGATCCTCCATGCAATGGCCATTGGGTATCGTTGGTATTTATTGATGAAGGTTAATGATACGTTACTATCATCCCCTTCTGCACCTAGGCCAAGTCACCATTAGCTCAAGTTTTCGAAAAGAAATATTACATAATTCTTGATCATCATGTGAATTGAATGGTGAATCTCTAATTACCCTTTTTGCAAGTTAATGCCTTCTCTATCAAATTACCATGACATAAATTTATAGAAAATTATAGAATCATAATGTATGTAGAACATAACTGCAGATGATGGAATACAACACACTTTGGAATTTAAAGCATTTATTATCTTGTTCAATATTTAATACCTAATTTGCGAACAATATATAATAATGATCATACAATATTTTTGAAGTAATGTATCTTGATTCCTATCTAAGATAATCGAACTATAAGATTGGGAACGTGCATCATGATTAATTCAAAAGTAACCATATATTATATTTCTATTTTTGATATAATCATGAATTAATGGGATTTAATTTTACTTGCTTACTTCTTAGTCCTTTATTAAATGCAAATAGAAGATGAACCAATTCTACTAAATGTTAATTAAATACTCATTGATATATATACCAAAAGTAAAACTTCTAAACCAAGCAATCTTTTTATGATAACAAGTTTTTAATACTTCAATCATAACGTTATAAGGTTTAACTCAATGTGAATCTCTTTATTATTAAGTATCCTTCCAAACACCATATATTATTAGAATCACCTATATTTAATTAATATTATTATCAATTGATAATATCAATAATAATGTTAATATGATCTTCTTCATCATAATTTCTTTTGCATGCTAGCAATCAGGACTAGATCTTCCTTGATAATTCACACTAATATCTTTATTATTATATTAGAAAAATTAAATTATGTTAACATTTACAATTAAACTTGATGAATGCAATTATTGAAAAATTAACATTTAATATTTTATTATCATAAGAATTTACCCATATATTCACCTAACCTTCACTTTTATTTATTTATATAATTTTCTTTATTTTGAACTTACTTTGAAAACTATTTTATTTATTTTTCAATACTTACTATTTATTTTAAATTTTATCTCTTTCTAAAACTGATTGCATGTGATTTATAAATCAACTAGTTTTTATCTCTTTCTAAATATTTAACATACCTAAAACATTCTAAAAAAAATCAACTAAATTTTGATTTCTTTCTAAATGTTAGATATTATAAAAAGCTAAGGAATCAAAAAGCATCCCTTTACTCATCTATCTTTCTATCTTTTTTCTTTTTTTGAAAAGAAACTAAAGATCTTTTAACTTAGCTATTTTCAATCCTTTTTATAAAAAATACTAGAGTAAAGCAACTCAGATGAGACTAAAGAAGGAACTTTAATGCATGTCTCCCCATCATTATCAGCTCAAAATAAGTAGCAGAGTTAATCTAAAAGTGCTCATCCTCTTATGGCTACATCCTTAGCATGCAAAAGATTTAAAAGGACCACCAAAATACTAAAGTTAATGTAATATGATTTCAGACTATCCTAAAAGAAATTTACAATCTAAGTATCCTTAAAATAGAAACAATAATACTGAACCTTTATCTGGAGTAAGAGCCATCATGCTGAGACAACATCTTCACATACATCAAGGATTCAAAATGAATAGTGAAGAAAGTTAACCACAATCAAGGCCTTCATTATACTTGATCAAGATTCAAAGTAATGTTTCATAATATTTCCAACAGAATAAAAATTCTCAATTGGCAACCTAATAAATTATATTGCTCACTGGGCAGGGACACACAAACTATTAAAATACCAAATACATGCCAGTTTCCAAAATCTAAAAATATGGCTTTTCCTTAATGAATTACTGAGGAGTGTTATGAATCACTCCAGCTAGATCCATCAACCAGAAAACAAGTTGAACATTTTCTGCCCTATTTCAGAATAGAGTCATTTATACTAAGATTCAAAAAATACGACCTTTGTAACGCCCCGCCACGCAACCCCAAAGGAATTAAGTAAAATGCAACCATTTTTTTTTTTATAGTAATTAACATAACGTAACCATAAATCAAATTGCATAACTTAATCCTTTGAGGAACACGAGGTCGTTACTTAACAAAAATAATTAACTAACTAATACATGATCCATGAATTCATCCATTCATAAAAGTAATTATATCAGTAACAACAAATTAGGAACATGCTTAAATAATGCCCAAAGTTACAACATCATTTAGAAATTCTCCTCAAAACCGAGGTTACAATTAGAGTACATTACATCTTCATAAGATTACATAACAATAGCATCATGTGCGGAATTATACAAGACTTTCCCAACTAGGTGGAAATGATACAACAATAAAAGAACCACATATATGCATAGATCCGGAACCCACGAAGTACAATCCACTGAAACTGAAACTCAACACCGCAAAATGAACCTGCATAGAAGAGAGGATCCCAATGGGGTACAAAACACGATCCACCCGACCACCACCGTGCTAGGAGTTGCAAAGGAAGGGGTTCCCGACCAAGACCAACAAAACATAAATTCACAATCCACCAAAGGAAATTACACAACACATAAAAACTTTCAAATTTGAACAGCAATGTGAAGCAAATGACCGATTCCAGAGGATTTCCAAAACACAACATAAACATGAATGTTAGAGGAGAGTGTCATCGCATGGCTTACATGGATTATCCAGACTACTACTAACGCAAGGCGCCGCCTCCGTCTACTGACGAATTATCCAGACAAAACCGAGCGCTAGGAGCCGCCTCCATCTATGGTTATCCAGACTACCTGTCTCAAGGCGCCGCCCCATAGGGTTGCTCATGCGGATCCGTTACCCTTCACAAAGATAAGGCAACGAACATGCCAACCACGGCCTTCTCAATCCCCTTTAGTCTGTGGTAGCACTCAAAGGCGGACGAGGCAGTAATTATCTTTTTAGTGTGTTACTACCCAATCCTAGTTAATTAATTTAATTATCACTTATTAAATCTACTCTGACGAGGGCTATCCTGGCGCCCCTTTGTGCGCCGACCACCCACTCAGAGCCACTCCCTCTAATCATTCAATATCAACATAAGAACAACAAAGATTGCACCACATAAAAGAACTATATTAAAAGCCAATCAAAAAGTGAGGCATACTCATCTCACCAACTCAAGGAAGTATTACCACATTTGGCACAATCCAATAATAAAACCGAACCCTAAGCTCACAGTTTTCGAACTTCAAACAAAATCAGAAGAACCACCATACCCCACCTCTGGAATCACTTGGGTTCCTAAACAGAATAATACACTTCTAAGGTTCTCTAAAAGAAAATTCCCCCTCATTCATGAAATGATATAACTCAAAAGAATTCATAAACAACTATATAAAGTAAGACCCATCTAGGTACACGAAATGAATCGCTCCAATTCGTAACTCAACACACAAAATTCTTCTTAATTTAAACATTTAATTTCACGTCATGATTCTCCATTAAAATGCTCATTGAATAAAACTACTAGCAATCTATCATTTACTATCAAGTTAAAGCTAATCTAAAAATAAAATCCACACACATACGCAAATATACAAAGCATTAATTTCAATATTACTATAACTTCAACTTAACCAAATGATTATATATATATACTTAGAAAACAATGTTCAAGAGTAACACTATTGTGATCTAACTTTTATTAGACTATCAAATTAGAGCTAACTTGCCTCCAACCTACAATTTTTTTTTTTTTTATAATAAAGAAAAGAACTACACATTAAAAGAAGGTAACTTTCATAATGAAACTATCTCTATACTTCCAAGCAAGTCAACAATTAACCTTACTATTAGATTTTTAATGGAATAAATAATTAAGGTAAATAATAATAACTAACCTCCTTCCATGCTAACAATAATAACTAACTCGCAATTCAATTACAAGATAATTATACAAACTACCATATATATAAATACGCTTACCCCTTAAAATCTTATATAAAAGAAAATGAATAATATAGAAGAAAATTAACAATTATTATACTATTAATTTACAATATAAAAGTAATTGTATAACATATATATATATATTTGATATAATTATTATGTCAACATATATATTGGCATCACCCATCATTAGGTAATACCCATGCTGTGCAAGCGAAAACACCCTAACTAACACATAATTCGAAATTGAACCCTACACTTACAATTGTAATAAACAACAACTATTCTTAATTAAATGAACGCCCTAGAATTAATGAATATAACGCATACAAGAATTATAATGGACAGTATGAGGCGACCGACATAACTGGACTGGCAACCAACAAACGGACAACGGACACAGAGCTTAACACTTGAGCACAGAAATCAAGCGGACCAGGCAGTGAAACTTTGCTCCAACACAAAGAGTAATATCACTTTACGCATACAAGAGTAAACCATCGAATACAACAAATATGCACTTCTATCATCAGATACAAACAGCAACAGTACGCACCACAACGAGTGCCCTGAATCCAACCCACCGAACACCCAGCACAAAAGAAAAAGGGCGGCAACAGAAATTTAAGAGAATGAACGAAAACATTTGAATTGTTTTGTTTAATTTCTGACTTGGACACAACGCGTAAACTGCTACATAGCAGTGTATCATTCAAATTTAATACCTAAAACTGGTTGAACTAACATGTAAAGAAAAATATACCAGAGACAATGAGAAAAAACGCAGAGAACATCTGACAACTAATATCCATATACCGTGCCCCCGAGATGAAGCAGAAAAGACAAAGTTAATCACAGATCATAACACAATAAATGCGGTAAGGAGAGAAACCAGATGGCGAAAAGAGAGAGAGACTCACGCCAGAACTCACAGCGCACTACACAAGCGATGGAAGGAAAACGAGTCTACACTAGAGATTGATGGAATGAGGAGAACAGAAATGTATGGTCGCTACCGACCCCGCCCCTCTCATACACGCAAAAATGTGTGATAAATGCCAAGGGTGCGAAATAATAGCCACTCCGGGATAAAAAGAATCAACCGTTCCAGTTTCCAACAATAATTTTGTAACATGCAAAAATAAAAATAAAAATGCTGAGCATAATTTCAACTCGAATTTCCAACAGCTTGAAAACTACATCACCTCCTAACTAAAAGAAAACAAAAGATGCCCCAGAACAAAATATTGCCAGGGAACACTGCATACCAACTTTGCGCGAATACACTGAACTTCATTAAATTCAAAAACAAAATACAAATCAAACCCTACTACAATCTATATATATATAGATTTTGTATACGCAGGACTGAACTCCGAACAAAAGAATAATCAAGCAATTAACCTAGATATTGTAAACAAATATTTATTTATACATGTGAAATGAAATTCATAAAATAAAACAACGGAACTCACAGATTTACTATCCCGTAATTATACGCAGGGTAAAAGTAGTCCCCTCCCTTTTTCCCTACGTTTTAAAAGAAATCTACCCAACTTTACAAATTAAAATACTTACAACGATTAAAAGAATAATTATATCTACTGGAAATCTTTACATAATAGCGAATCACAGAGGCAGAAATACATAGGAAAAGGTACCCATTTACCCCTGGTTCACGTTTTTCCCAAATCCTGAATGTATATTTTTTTCAACAGAAGAAATTTCCAACCTAGGTAAAAACTTCAAATATATTTTTACATTTAAATTGCATTAATGAAACTTAACTCATATTTTCTTTGATTATAAATATTAAGTTTGCAAAAATCTTTACGGTAGTTTTTCCCACGTAATATTTATCACAATCAAAGGTGCAAACAATCATAGTCAATAAACAAAAGCATGACAACATAGATCAGGAATTTCAAGAGAAACCTGACGTCCTACAGCCGAAGAAGAACTCCCCGCAACGCTTTTCCCTTCTTCGCACGCTGGCCCCCCTTTCTTCCAGCTTTCTTTTTGAAATCAAACTTCCAGCCCCCTTTTCCGAAACCTTCCTCATCCTTTAACTTTTTCTCTCTTTTTTTTTTTTTTACCACCCCTCTTCTTTCCGTTTCCGCGGAAGGTTTGTAACTAATTCCCTTCCTCCAAAACTCCCGCAAACTAACCAATTTAAAGTAACTTTAATTATTTGTTTGCCTATTTATTTTAAATTACCACCGCTTAGCAAGTTTAATTATTTGTTCATTTACTTTTTTAACTTTTACCAATAATTTCTTCTGTTTTAACTTACTCCCACTTTAATTTCTAAATTTAATTAAAACGAACTTTTATAAGAATTAACTTTTACTTTAAAATCTAACTAACCTTAATACTTCTTAACACATAATTAATAATTCTAAAATAATTAAATCACCAACATAATAAATTAATTAAATCATCTCATTCCAACAATAGAAATAACAAGACAAATTGAATTAACATATGACTCCATAACTCATACGAATGACGGACTTGGGTCGGGAAACCCTTCCTTACAACTCCTTTTACATCGTACCCGCTGGGTTTAATTTGTGCTCGCCCTGTCCTGCCGAAGCAGGTGGAGTCGAGGCTTTTAATCCTGCAATCCCTGCAATCAATTAAACGTTAAGTAGCATATAATCTCCATTGCAAACACATGGTGAAAGGTAATAGCGGAGTAATAGGGAACTCGCAAGCGAGTGGTACTACTTCGTCCTTCCATCACAAAATACTAACATGTCAGCGTAAACATAATGCCATTAATGCATATGAATTTAAGAACTTATCATTATAGGATAAATCAAATCATCTATGCATAATATATCATCAATTGCTATACACATAATGTAAGAGCAGTAACCAAATTAACCAAGAAACCACACATGATCAAATATAAACCCACCACACAGAATATCACAGAGTGTCCACAGTATCAAAAGTATCAAAAGTATCTAATGAGCCAATCAACATGGGAGTATTACATCCTCCCCCCCTAGAACATGGCTTACTCCTGGAAGCCAGAGAACAAATAAGGGTAAGCCTCCCTAATGAGAGATGCATCCTCCCAAGTTGCCGACGTTTCATCATTCAGATCCCATTGGACCCGCACTTGCTCAATATCTCTGCCCCTGAGGGCGAGGCTCCGACGCTGAAGCACGGCCACGGGCTCTAGAGCTAGTTGCCCGTCCTTGACCTGCAAAGCATTCCAATCCAGCACATGAGTAACATCAGGAAAGTAAGGCCTCAAAACAGAAACATGGAAAACATCGTGAATGCGCGACAGGCTAGGTGGCAAGGCTAGTCGGTAGGCAACAGGTCCGATTTTTTCTAACACCTCAAAAGGCCCAACAAAACGGGGTGCCAACTTAGAACCCTTTCCGTAACGGATAGGACTCTTCCGTGGACGCACCCGAAGAAACACACGATCCCCAACTGCAAACTGCCGATCAACACGATGAGCATCTGCATACTTTTTCTGTCTATCTTGTGCTGCAATAAGATGCTCTCTGATGCGCGCCACCTGTTGTTCCATATCCCGAAGCATGTCAGGTCCAAGAAGAACCCTATCCTCTAACCGATCCCAGCTCAAAGGGGTACGGCAAGGACGTCCATACAAAGCCTGAAAAGGTGCCATGCCAATGGAGCTATGATAACCATTATTGTAGGCAAACTCAACTAAATGCAAATACTCCTCCCAACGAGATTGCTGATCCATGACGTACATGCGGAGCATGTCCTCTAGCACCTGATTAACTCTCTCAGTCTGACCATCAGTCTCAGGGTGATAGGCAGAGCTAAAATTCAACTG
Organism: Sequoia sempervirens; assembly: GCA_007258455.2. NCBI lineage: Eukaryota > Viridiplantae > Streptophyta > Pinopsida > Cupressales > Cupressaceae > Sequoia > Sequoia sempervirens. The sequence continues at coordinate 19,164 of VDFB02067767.1, read as the reverse complement.
AGTTCCTAGAGACCGCTGCAAGGAAGTCCATAGTGCCGATGTAAACACTGGATCTCTATCAGATATGATCCTCCGTGGTATACCATGTAATCGAACTATGTCCTCCATAAAAATCCTCGCTACTACAGATGCAGTATAAGACGATCTGATAGGAGAGAAATGAGCTACTTTAGTTAACCTGTCCACTGTGACCATGATTGCATCATGTCTCCTAGAAGACATGGGCAAACCAACGATAAAATCCATAGAAATGATATCCCATTTCCACTCAGGAACAAGATTGGGCTGCAGTAATCCTGCTGGATGATGATGTTCTGCCTTAACCCTCTGGCACTCCAGGCATCTAGCTATGAAGTTGGCGATATCTCGCTTCATTCCTGACCAAAAATATAATGAACGCAGATCCGCATACATTTTCTTAACTCCCGGATGTGCCGAATAGGGTGCCCTATGGGCTTCAGTCACGATTAGGGTACGAAGACCCTCTGTCGGGGGTACATACATACGCCCTGAATATCGCAAAACACCATCAGAATCTAATGAGTACCCAGCAAATTTTCCTTCAAGAGACCGGCCTGACTCGATCTCAGACTTCACCTCTGAATACCAACTGTCTGAAAGGAGAGCATTGAGGATCTGATTCTTCAAATCAATACCAAGAGTCATAGAAGAGATCTCATGCCTACGCCTACTCAAAGCATCGGCTACCACATTCTCCTTACCCTGAATATATTTCACTTTGAAATCATACTCGCATAAAAATTCCATCCATCTCCTTTGTCTAGCATTCAAATTCGGCTGCGTAAAAATGTATTGTAGACTACGATGATCCGTATGCAACTCGAATTGATGCCCTAAGAGAAAATGTCTCCATCTAACCAGAGCATGGACTACTGCGGCCAACTCAAGATCATGAGTAGGATAATTCAATTCATGATCCTTTAGTTTCTGAGATTCGTATGCAATCACACAACCTTCCTGCATCAAAACGGCCCCTAGGCCTTCCAAGGAGGCATCAGTACACACCACAAACTCTCCTGCCGGATCTGGTACTGCCAAAATAGGTGCACTTGTCAGTTTCTCCTTGAGAGTCTGAAAAGCCTGCTGACATTTTTCTGACCACAAAAATTTATTCCCTTTTCTCTGGAGAGAGGTAATGGGATGCGCAATCCTAGAAAAGCCTTGGACGAACCGCCGGTAATAACCTGCAAGCCCCATGAAACTGCGAACTTCTGAGACATTAGTTGGTACGGGCCAATCCACAATAGCCTGAATCTTTGCAGGGTCCACAGAGATTCCTTCACCTGAGATAACGTGGCCAAGATACTGAACTTCTGTCTTGTAGAAATCACATTTTTCCAAATTGGCATACAATTGGTTATCCCTCAAACATTGCAAAACCTGCTTGAGATGTTCCTCATGTTCCTCTATAGACCTAGAATAGATCAAAATATCATCGAGGAATACAAGAACAAATCTATCCAAAAAGGTCCTGAACACCCCATTCATCAAACTCATGAATACCGAAGGTGCATTTGTCAACCCGAACGGCATCACTGTAAACTCATAATGTCCGTATCGAGTGCGAAATGCAGTTTTATGAATATCCTGCTCTGCAATCCTCAACTGGTGATATCCGGACTTCAGATCAATCTTGGAGAATATCTTTGCCCCTCTTATCTGATCGAAGAGATCATCTATTCTGGGTAGGGGATAACGATTCTTTACTGTTACTTTATTCAACTGTCTATAATCAATGCATAGGCGAAGAGAACCATCCTTCTTCTTCACGAAAATCACAGGGGCTCCCCATGGAGAGACACTCGGACGGATAAACCCTTTTGCTAACAACTCTTCCAACTGGAGACGAAGCTCTTGAAGTTCCTGTGTGGTCATTCGGTATGGAGCCCGAGAGATAGGCTCAGCTCCAGGTACTAGGTCTATCCGAAAATCTACATCTCGCTTAGGTGGCATTCCAGGAATCTCACTCGGAAACACATCAGCGAACCCCTTTAGAAGAGGATAATCATCCAACGATTTCTCTCGACTATCATCAGTCTCAAGATCATGCACTGCTACCGCAAAGAGCTGACAACCCTGACGGAACAACCTTTTTAACTGCATGGCAGAGATCATCCGCAAGGAAATGGGCCTCTGAGTGCCCACGATCTCCACCTCCTTCCCAAAATCATCAGTACACCGCACTGCCTTACGGCGACAATCCAATAAAGCATGATGTGTACACAACCAATCAATTCCCAAGACTATATCATATGAGCCCAAGGGTAAGATCCGAAGGTCCACCTGAGTTGAAAAGGCTCCCAAATCTAACTCACAACCCTGAACAAACTCTTCTACATGAATCTTTGACCCTGAGGCCAACTCAACCTGCCAAGCCATGCCTTGCCCAGATGCCACCAAACCACATCGCTTCACAACAGAAGGAGATATAAATGAATCAGAAGCACCAGAATCAAAAAGTATGGAGACTTTAGTACCCTTTAACACACCTGATGTTTCAATCACAGTACCCTGATGCTCGGCCTGCCGATTATCTACTGCTGCAAAAACCCGATGAGATCTCCCTGCATCACCCACTGTGGGCTCTGAAACAGCTGGCCTCTGACTAAATTCTGAAGTCGACTTCTGTGGACACTGTCTGGCCATATGTCCCTGCTGCCCACATGAGAAACAACCTGTTCCTCTACCAAAGCCTCTAACCCTAGCAGGTGCATTTGACTGCTGATAGCTACCCCTAGATGGTGCTGACTGTGCACTTTGTGCAGGCTGCATAGAACGATCAGGTTTATCTCGCTGCCAACTACGAACCTTCCTACCCTGAGACCAATTCTTCTGCTGAGACTGCGATTTATTCTGCTTGGATTGAGACTGCTGCTGGTGTGAACCACCCTTAGATGGCGTCTGAAAGTTCCTAGAAGGCCCTGCATACTGAGACTGCCCACCTCTAGAACCTGTACCTGGTGTCGGAGCACTGCCAATCTGAACTCCAACATGCCCTCCAAGAGCCATAGCCAGGTTTTCCTCTACCAACCGAGCTTTTTCCACTGCCACCTCCATTGTCTTCGGCTCGAAGACCCTTACTCCACCACTGATACGTGCATTTAGACCTCGAACAAAATGCTGAACAAGAAACCCCTCATCGTGATTAATCCCAGCATATTGCTTGAGTTCATAGAACCGTCGCTCATATTGCTCAACGGACATAGACATCTACTTAAGATCATGGAACTCATCGGCTCTGCGCTGCCTCCAGTGATCGGAGAGAAACCGAGCCCGGAACCTGTCCAAGAATAGTTCCCATGTAACCACACTGATATCCAGGTGCAACTTCTGTTCTTCCAACCTCCACCAGGTAGAGGCGAAACCCCGCAAATGCATTATTGCACACCGAGCCTTGGTATTACTACCGAATGGGTGCATTACGAAGCAACGATCCAAATCTATCAACCAGGTTTCTGCTTCCAAGCCTCCTCCCAAGCCATCAAAGGTAGGAGGGTGAGCTCTCAACAAATCCCTCATATGTCCTGCTATTACCGCATCCTGATCTGCTGGAGCATCTCTGTGCCTTGGGGACCTTTCTCTCTCTCTTTCGATCCGTGACTCAACCTGAGGCCTAGGTCCCAAACGATCAAGGAGTTCTCCTAGAAGGCGTTGCAACTGACCATCCAACCTAGGCTGTCCCTGATTCTGGTCACCCACTGGAGGATTGCTTTGAGGATTTGAGTTTTCCTCGTGTCCCGAACCATGGAGACTCGGTGGGGATGGACTATGATGACTGCCTGTTCGACCCCCACCTCGGCCTCTTCCACGGCCACAGCCACGACCTCTAGCTCGAGGCATGATCCTGCACACAGTTATAGTATGTAAGATCAAAGCTAGCACAACGGTTGCCTAAAGGACACCAACTACCCAAGGGACCCAGCGTTAGCAACGTGGCTCTGATACCAAGTTGTAACGCCCCGCCACGCAACCCCAAAGGAATTAAGTAAAATGCAACCATTTTTTTTTTATATAGTAATTAACATAACGTAACCATAAATCAAATTGCATAACTTAATCCTTTGAGGAACACGAGGTCGTTACTTAACAAAAATAATTAACTAACTAATACATGATCCATGAATTCATCCATTCATAAAAGTAATTATATCAGTAACAACAAATTAGGAACATGCTTAAATAATGCCCAAAGTTACAACATCATTTAGAAATTCTCCTCAAAACCGAGGTTACAATTAGAGTACATTACATCTTCATAAGATTACATAACAATAGCATCATGTGCGGAATTATACAAGACTTTCCCAACTAGGTGGAAATGATACAACAATAAAAGAACCACATATATGCATAGATCCGGAACCCACGAAGTACAATCCACTGAAACTGAAACTCAACACCGCAAAATGAACCTGCATAGAAGAGAGGATCCCAATGGGGTACAAAACACGATCCACCCGACCACCCCCGTGCTAGGAGTTACAAAGGAAGGGGTTCCCGACCAAGACCAACAAAACATAAATTCACAATCCACCAAAGGAAATTACACAACACATAAAAACTTTCAAATTTGAACAGCAATGTGAAGCAAATGACCGATTCCAGAGGATTTCCAAAACACAACATAAACATGAATGTTAGAGGAGAGTGTCATCGCATGGCTTACATGGATTATCCAGACTACTACTAACGCAAGGCGCCGCCTCCGTCTACTGACGAATTATCCAGACAAAACCGAGCGCTAGGAGCCGCCTCCATCTATGGTTATCCAGACTACCTGTCTCAAGGCGCCGCCCCATAGGGTTGCTCATGCGGATCCGTTACCCTTCACAAAGATAAGGCAACGAACATGCCAACCACGGCCTTCTCAATCCCCTTTAGTCTGTGGTAGCACTCAAAGGCGGACGAGGCAGTAATTATCTTTTTAGTGTGTTACTACCCAATCCTAGTTAATTAATTTAATTATCACTTATTAAATCTACTCTGACGAGGGCTATCCTGGCGCCCCTTTGTGCGCCGACCACCCACTCAGAGCCACTCCCTCTAATCATTCAATATCAACATAAGAACAACAAAGATTGCACCACATAAAAGAACTATATTAAAAGCCAATCAAAAAGTGAGGCATACTCATCTCACCAACTCAAGGAAGTATTACCACATTTGGCACAATCCAATAATAAAACCGAACCCTAAGCTCACAGTTTTCGAACTTCAAACAAAATCAGAAGAACCACCATACCCCACCTCTGGAATCACTTGGGTTCCTAAACAGAATAATACACTTCTAAGGTTCTCTAAAAGAAAATTCCCCCTCATTCATGAAATGATATAACTCAAAAGAATTCATAAACAACTATATAAAGTAAGACCCATCTAGGTACACGAAATGAATCGCTCCAATTCGTAACTCAACACACAAAATTCTTCTTAATTTAAACATTTAATTTCACGTCATGATTCTCCATTAAAATGCTCATTGAATAAAACTACTAGCAATCTATCATTTACTATCAAGTTAAAGCTAATCTAAAAATAAAATCCACACACATACGCAAATATACAAAGCATTAATTTCAATATTACTATAACTTCAACTTAACCAAATGATTATATATATATACTTAGAAAACAATGTTCAAGAGTAACACTATTGTGATCTAACTTTTATTAGACTATCAAATTAGAGCTAACTTGCCTCCAACCTACAATTTTTTTTTTTTTTATAATAAAGAAAAGAACTACACATTAAAAGAAGGTAACTTTCATAATGAAACTATCTCTATACTTCCAAGCAAGTCAACAATTAACCTTACTATTAGATTTTTAATGGAATAAATAATTAAGGTAAATAATAATAACTAACCTCCTTCCATGCTAACAATAATAACTAACTCGCAATTCAATTACAAGATAATTATACAAACTACCATATATATAAATACGCTTACCCCTTAAAATCTTATATAAAAGAAAATGAATAATATAGAAGAAAATTAACAATTATTATACTATTAATTTACAATATAAAAGTAATTGTATAACATATATATATATATTTGATATAATTATTATGTCAACATATATATTGGCATCACCCATCATTAGGTAATACCCATGCTGTGCAAGCGAAAACACCCTAACTAACACATAATTCGAAATTGAACCCTACACTTACAATTGTAATAAACAACAACTATTCTTAATTAAATGAACGCCCTAGAATTAATGAATATAACGCATACAAGAATTATAATGGACAGTATGAGGCGACCGACATAACTAGACTGGCAACCAACAAACGGACAACGGACACAGAGCTTAACACTTGAGCACAGAAATCAAGCGGACCAGGCAGTGAAACTTTGCTCCAACACAAAGAGTAATATCACTTTACGCATACAAGAGTAAACCATCGAATACAACAAATATGCACTTCTATCATCAGATACAAACAGCAACAGTACGCACCACAACGAGTGCCCTGAATCCAACCCACCGAACACCCAGCACAAAAGAAAAAGGGCGGCAACAGAAATTTAAGAGAATGAACGAAAACATTTGAATTGTTTTGTTTAATTTCTGACTTGGACACAACGCGTAAACTGCTACATAGCAGTGTATCATTCAAATTTAATACCTAAAACTGGTTGAACTAACATGTAAAGAAAAATATACCAGAGACAATGAGAAAAAACGCAGAGAACATCTGACAACTAATATCCATATACCGTGCCCCCGAGATGAAGCAGAAAAGACAAAGTTAATCACAGATCATAACACAATAAATGCGGTAAGGAGAGAAACCAGATGGCGAAAAGAGAGAGAGACTCACGCCAGAACTCACAGCGCACTACACAAGCGATGGAAGGAAAACGAGTCTACACTAGAGATTGATGGAATGAGGAGAACAGAAATGTATGGTCGCTACCGACCCCGCCCCTCTCATACACGCAAAAATGTGTGATAAATGCCAAGGGTGCGAAATAATAGCCACTCCGGGATAAAAAGAATCAACCGTTCCAGTTTCCAACAATAATTTTGTAACATGCAAAAATAAAAATAAAAATGCTGAGCATAATTTCAACTCGAATTTCCAACAGCTTGAAAACTACATCACCTCCTAACTAAAAGAAAACAAAAGATGCCCCAGAACAAAATATTGCCAGGGAACACTGCATACCAACTTTGCGCGAATACACTGAACTTCATTAAATTCAAAAACAAAATACAAATCAAACCCTACTACAATCTATATATATATAGATTTTGTATACGCAGGACTGAACTCCGAACAAAAGAATAATCAAGCAATTAACCTAGATATTGTAAACAAATATTTATTTATACATGTGAAATGAAATTCATAAAATAAAACAACGGAACTCACAGATTTACTATCCCGTAATTATACGCAGGGTAAAAGTAGTCCCCTCCCTTTTTCCCTACGTTTTAAAAGAAATCTACCCAACTTTACAAATTAAAATACTTACAACGATTAAAAGAATAATTATATCTACTGGAAATCTTTACATAATAGCGAATCACAGAGGCAGAAATACATAGGAAAAGGTACCCATTTACCCCTGGTTCACGTTTTTCCCAAATCCTGAATGTATATTTTTTTCAACAGAAGAAATTTCCAACCTAGGTAAAAACTTCAAATATATTTTTACATTTAAATTGCATTAATGAAACTTAACTCATATTTTCTTTGATTATAAATATTAAGTTTGCAAAAATCTTTACGGTAGTTTTTCCCACGTAATATTTATCACAATCAAAGGTGCAAACAATCATAGTCAATAAACAAAAGCATGACAACATAGATCAGGAATTTCAAGAGAAACCTGACGTCCTACAGCCGAAGAAGAACTCCCCGCAACGCTTTTCCCTTCTTCGCACGCTGGCCCCCCTTTCTTCCAGCTTTCTTTTTGAAATCAAACTTCCAGCCCCCTTTTCCGAAACCTTCCTCATCCTTTAACTTTTTCTCTCTTTTTTTTTTTTTTACCACCCCTCTTCTTTCCGTTTCCGCGGAAGGTTTGTAACTAATTCCCTTCCTCCAAAACTCCCGCAAACTAACCAATTTAAAGTAACTTTAATTATTTGTTTGCCTATTTATTTTAAATTACCACCGCTTAGCAAGTTTAATTATTTGTTCATTTACTTTTTTAACTTTTACCAATAATTTCTTCTGTTTTAACTTACTCCCACTTTAATTTCTAAATTTAATTAAAACGAACTTTTATAAGAATTAACTTTTACTTTAAAATCTAACTAACCTTAATACTTCTTAACACATAATTAATAATTCTAAAATAATTAAATCACCAACATAATAAATTAATTAAATCATCTCATTCCAACAATAGAAATAACAAGACAAATTGAATTAACATATGACTCCATAACTCATACGAATGACGGACTTGGGTCGGGAAACCCTTCCTTACAACTCCTTTTACATCGTACCCGCTGGGTTTAATTTGTGCTCGCCCTGTCCTGCCGAAGCAGGTGGAGTCGAGGCTTTTAATCCTGCAATCCCTGCAATCAATTAAACGTTAAGTAGCATATAATCTCTATTGCAAACACATGGTGAAAGGTAATAGCGGAGTAATAGGGAACTCGCAAGCGAGTGGTACTACTCCGTCCTTCCATCACAAAATACTAACATGTCAGCGTAAACATAATGCCATTAATGCATATGAATTTAAGAACTTATCATTATAGGATAAATCAAATCATCTATGCATAATATATCATCAATTGCTATACACATAATGTAAGAGCAGTAACCAAATTAACCAAGAAACCACACATGATCAAATATAAACCCACCACACAGAATATCACAGAGTGTCCACAGTATCAAAAGTATCAAAAGTATCTAATGAGCCAATCAACATGGGAGTATTACAACCTTCACAACTTCAAATGATACAAGAAGAAATCTGGAAAATGATTAGCCATTCTGGAGATGTATAAATAAAATATGTTCTTTCAAAATTCAAAACCCTACATAATGGAATTACCAAAGTGAAGAGAAATATAAAAGAAGAACATTGCATATTATATATAATGATATTGCTCCTTGAGATAGCATTCTATAACAATGGTAACATAAATTGTCAGATGATTTTGAATTAAAGATGGTGTTCAATTGAAATTAAAACTCTTAATATTATTCACAAGAATGCAACTACACCACTTTGCTGGACATGCATACAAAATGGAAAAAAAGTAGGAACAAAGAGAAAAGGAAGCACAGACAGACACAAACATTAAAACATAGGAGAACTCAGTAAAACCTGAGCGCTGGAAACCACAGGCATGTCCATCACATTTATAGGAAAATACTTATTAAATGCTAGTTTCACTATAGCTCATAGAGTTCGCTGGATATTTATGATGGATGGTTGGAACAGGACCCCTCGTGAATAATCTAGAAGTCGGGAAGGCTCTAGAATTCAGCTGGATGTGACTTGGTCGGCTTGGTCGGTTTGTGGATGCCGTAGTATGAACGGCTGGTGAAATTACCCTACTGATCTACCGAGAGAACTTCATACACAATTAATTTAATCTATCCAACACAACATTCAGGTTTAGTATTTTCTTAGAAACTATTCGACTGATCAAGAGGTCTCAGCTTGCTAAAGAGATTGAAGGTGAGTGGAACTATATTTTTTTGCCATGTGAGGAAAAACCAACGTCTAATTTAAATAACTTAACCATGACCAGGAGCAGAACAAGTGGCTAGGATAAAAATATAAGTATGATCAAACATAGTCTATCTTCCCAAGGAAATAGTTCAAATTTTCCTTTTAATCCTCTGTGTCTAGCTGCATCTTTCTTCTCTGTTTTCTTCTTTATACCATTTTTTTCATTTTCTAATTATTCTCTTCCTTCTTTTTTTTCATTTCTATTTCTTTTTCTACAAAAATAGGGATATGCAATTTTCTTAAAGCTAATAAATATTTTCTCAATTCTCATAGGTCTATTTAAATAATTCAAATCACTTATTCTATAAATTCAAATAGCTTGATTAATTTTATAGTAATAAATATTTTCTAATGCATTTAAATTAGCCTCTCTTTCATTTCCCTTCATGATCAATATGGAATTAAAACATCTAACCCAATTCTTTTGAACAAATTTAATCCTTTCAAATAACAACATAACACTCTCATGGATTAAAACTTATTTAATTCAATAATATAAACTGTTTAATAAATAAATAATTTTTGAAATAATTCTTCTTTATCTCCCAAACTGATAAATGACTTCAAAATACATTTAAACTAGAATTCTTCCCCTTTATTTCCTAATTTTCTTGATTTCCAAAATATATTAAACATTATGAGCATATAGATATTTAACCTTGAAAATGCAAACGATCATTAATTATTCCACCAAGTATTTAATTTAAATAAAAAGAAATCATCTTAATAGTAGATATTAATTTTGATAAATATTTGTTTATTTATTTGTAGTATCCATAATATTATTTATTTATCAAGAAGATTAAATTATTTTGATTATCATATAGAATTACATCCAAAAATGTCATTTACTTGATAAACATTAATTTAGAAAATAACTCTAAAATAAATTAGATCTCTAGCAATGAGGGTTGTGACACATTCCTTCCATCTCATGTGTCGTTGTAACGTTTAGAGTCGAGGAGGCGTCCCACAGATGATACTTTGTCATACCGAAATACCCCGTGATACATTCTTGTCACTGGGACATGATCATTTTCTCATTGATGAAGCAATATGTCAGCCTGACAAAACAGATCGGCAAGACTGTATAACTTCACACTGAAAACCCTCGATATAATTCCTTTGCACATTGTTGGCGAGACCAAAGGCACTCGGTGAGACCTCACACCTACATTATATTTTTGTGTTTTATCGGCGAGACCCAATGCACTTGCCAAGACCATACTCCGAAGACAACTCTTGCCGAATACATCGTTCTATGTTCTAGTTGCTGAGACATAATGCAATCGGTAAGACCTCACCCCGAAGTCTTTGTTTGGCCAAAAAATAATCCTTTTGAGTCACCAAGACAATGAAAATGTCTTACCGATAGGTTCCTGTAGGTAAATTTCGATTGCTATGACACCAAAGAAGTCTTGTCGATAAACAACAATAGATGTATATTAGCAAAAATACTCAATGGGTCGGGGAGACCTTGATGTCCTCATGCTGATAGGAACTATAATGTGAAATATTCAGACTTCATGGATTTTATGGGTCTACATGGCCAAATATGGGGAAAATATGCTCATGGTAGGACTTATTTGGAAATTTATGAGTATGAACAACATGTAAAATCATCAAAATTTTATAGTTCTAACAGTGGCTCTGTCTGGGGATGAATGATTGTAAGATTATTGCAAGGATCCAGATCTTTGGGTGAGCAGACTAGACTCAATGTGATGGATCATGTAGCATGATGGAATGAATGGAAAAGGAATGTGAAATGGAGATGAACAAAACCCTAAACTATTGTGCATGGAAAAGAATTTTAAAGAGGATTATCAAGAGTTGTCCATGCACTGGCAACCCTTAATCCTCTGTGTTTCAATTTCATCAGTTTTGAACTATCACGGTCTAAAACTCAAACCAGAAATGATGGTTCAAGACCATCCAAAAGAAAGGCCCATACTTTCCTCTATCAAACACCTAGTTTTTCCTTGAGTTCATTATATTTTTCTTGAAGATATTCATGCAACCTTTCCTGTCACTATTATTTAAAGTTTTTAGAGAATCATCATGCTCAGCTTGTCCCAAATTCCCTTCACCATTCTATAATTCAAATTTTTTATCATCATGGGGAAAATCTCTGTTATCTTCAAGATACAAATTACATGCATATTCAATGCAAAATTTCTCATTAAATTTCTCGTTGTTATGAATTATGAAACACTCTCCCAGCTATATTGAAAATTCACCATCAAAGTGCTTCTCTTGAGAAACAATTTTTTTTTCATATCAACACTGTTTGGAACAAACAAATCTGAAACCTTTTGCACCACTTTGGTATCACAATTTGGAGACAACACTAGATTATGACTCATATCTAAAATATCATGTATATATGAACCAATCAATGCTGGACCTCTATCATCCTTTGCATGAAAATAAACTTCTCCATATGAGTTAGAAATTTCAAAATCACATACCTCATCTTGAATGGACACAGACTTTTGATCAACTTCAAAGGTTTCACCATCAATTCAAAAAATGCACTGGGAGTCATATGAATCATTACACAGAGAAATTTCACTATCAAAACAAATGTAAACTGGACACAGGACTTCAGAATCACCTTCATGTGTCCATCTCTAATATTCAAGAGTTAGCAAATCTGAAATTTGCTCACTACTGAGTGAATATGTCTCTTCTTCCATATCTTCTATTGTTTCTCCTTCCTCTTGATCTCCACAAGAGCTGGAAATATCTCCTTGTTGTAAATCAAGATTCACATGATTTTCCTCAAGCTCTTCCTCATTGTGACATGATACACAATCCCCTTCCATTTCATTTTTTGATTCATCAACATGGCAATTTTCAAGATCATTGTAGTTATTCTCTTCACATGTTGATGTACTCTCCTCTTCATCATCATATGTATCATGGTTCTCATCTATAATAGGAAGTGTTACTTGTTCACTATCAAATGGATCCACATTCTCCATTGCTTCTTCTTCTTGATTATCACAAGAACTGCAAGAATCACCTTATTGTAGGTCAGAATCCACAGGTTCCTCTTCACAATCTGAATATTCATTGGGTCCCTCATAACATACATGTATTTCCCTGTTATAACTTGTTATGCAAGAAAAATCTCTTGTATCTTCATCTTCCTCATGTAGGCTATCATATGAATCATATTGACTTGCATATGTCTCATCTTCTATTAGATGCATTGTTTGATCAATTTCTCTATACTTGAATCAGAAATACAACTATTGGATTCAACATTGATAGTGTTCTCATACCTTATCCTCTCCATGGCATCAATGAATCTATTCACTCGATCATAGGCATGCTGTATTGATGATTCTAACCAATAGGCTGATTCAGGTTTCCAAACCTTTATGAACTGTGCAACAAAAATGGGCCTTGTAGGCTTACAATTAGGAGGTAATTGCATACAAATATTTATCATCCTATTGTATAAATAAATTTTATCTTCTCCTTCATGTCTCCTTATGTTAAGAAATGCATCAAAGAGGTAAATTCCATATTCTGATTCTGTGATGGAGTCCTCGCTTTGAGTATGTACATACTCAGCTTCTTCTTCTTCGAATTGTTGATCCTGACATACATATTGTTGCAAGTTTTGATTATTTTGAATCTCTAATAATCCATTGGAAACCCAATTTGGTGCAGAAAAATTTCCATAATTCTCAAGAAATTGATCCAGAAATCCTTGGAGAGAATCAATAGAAGCAATCAGTAGGCTATTAAACCAATCCCTAGCTTCATGGATGAGTGACATCAGAAATGACCTCATATGTAAATCCTCATATGGCACATCCAAGTCTTTGCTGAAAGCATTGAAGCTCCTTAAATGATCTTCAGCAGTGATTGCACTACTCCCTATAAACTTAGGGACAAGGCTTCTCCAACTAGGCTATCCATTTGGTAAGGGTATAATTGAAACCCTGCCAGGTCGAATTGTTTGATCGTTGTTCTGTATTGATGGGGGAGAGGGTTATGTTGATGTTGAAACTGATACATCAGATTATTGAATTGTGTATGATGATGTGGCACATAATGTTGACCATGAGGTGGCTGCATATTTGTATATTGTGTGGGAATATGAGGTGGATGATTTGGCTGTCTATATTGATTCCCTACTTGATGGTGAGGAACCCTTGGTGGATCAGAAGGCCCTACACCATGATTACCCTACTTATGAGGTGGTACATATTTTGGGGGGAAACCAGTTGTAATGTTCTGAGCTTTTTGTAAGTTGAAATCTCTCATTGTTTGTATCATTTGAGCTTTCTCTTATTCTTCTCTCTCTTTTCTCTGAGATTCAAACCATGCTTTGATTTCTTCATAAGTTAAAGATTCATAATCATCTTGAAGAGATTCATGATCAGGAGGTCCATTCTGATTACCTTCCATTTTTAGATCATATTCATGCTGATTTCTGATTCGTTTAGCCTCGAGTTTCGCTCTAAACTCAGCTTGTTTCTGAGGATCAGAAAAAGGATTTCTTTGATCTTCTGGGGTACAAGGTTCTGCACTTGAATTATCTCTCCATGTGTCATAACGGTCATATGTTTCACAATGTGGTATTGGTGCTTTGTCTTTGTTCGTCATGCACATGTCCTCATTTATCCTTTTACCCTTATCAACCCTATCATCCTTCTGTATCCACTTACTATTACCAGCATGACCTCCAATATGACCTCCCCTGTATTGAGATCTTGTTCCATTCATGTTTGAACAAATGCAATGTTTCTTTTAGAGTCACCACTCACTTTTTTCAAAAGTGAGAAAGTATTTGACATTTCTTATTCCTAGCAGAGTATGTACAAGGTTTTTGACTCTATGATTAAGGCCCTGATTCTGAATTTACTCCCCAGTGGAGTCGCCAATTTGTTAAGTGCGTGACTCGGATGGGGAGTGCAAATGAAACAATTGTGAACCTTTGGTTAAAGACCAATTTTAGAACTGTATTGACTCTATGGATGGATAGGCTGGAACTGGATTTTCTGATGTTTGTCCCCAGTAGAGTCGCCAATTTGTTAGCTCTCAAAAACACAGGCGAAATGCCTCAAGAGGCTGCCAAACTCTTGATACGTTTTAGGGTAACAAAAAAGGTCATATGCTTTAGACCTTCTACTCTTCAGATGTTGCTAGACCTTGGCAGGTGTACCTATATGAATGAAGCAGACTTAATGTGCTTATTCCTCTTGAATTTTTTTCCCATAATGGCAAGTAAGAGTGGACAAATGAAATCAAATTTGGTATAAATTGTATAGCGATATTCAGAACTAAACCCTAATATATTTAGTTAATAGATGTAAAGAAAATGAATGAATCTAAATGGTGAAAAATGTAGAGACTAGTGCCTTATTAGGTATGTGGAGTCAAATGAATAGAAATGGGAAACTTATTTTTGGAAAATACTCAAATTGTTTGGCATATGTTTTGTTTATAACTTGTATAAACATGCAAGACTGTGATTACTAAGCTCTTCTTAATGATCCAAATGAATTTCCCTTATTACTGTGATCAACCAAAAGGATTTAATCTTTTCTTGAAAGAACCAATTAATTAACCACACAGATACAACAAATGTGTACTGATAAACTAAATATAAACTTGTTACATCAATTGAAATAACCAGAAAGCATCAATCATGGAGACAACTTTAGTAATACTTTCAATAAATTCAATAGACAATTGACACCAACAATATGCTGCCACATCAACTGATTTTCATAAATATCTCCATTTTGAATCATGCAACCGTAGTCTCTATTCTATGGAAATTTTATTCTACTGAATCCCTTTCTAATCTATCTACTATCTATCTACTATCTACCATCTCCTTATATCTTTTCACAATCCAAAATGGATATATATACATCAGTATTTGAAAAGATACATCGCTTTGAAATCACATGTCAACGAGAAACTGCAATCAACTTTAATTAACATTTTCCAAACACTCGCCAAGACATCTCGCAATCACACCGAAGGCCAATGTCCCACTGATAGTCATTCCTTCCATCTCATGTGTCACTGTAACTTTCAGAGTCGGGGAGACATCCCATAGATGATACTTTGTCATACTGAAATACCCCGTGATACATTCTTGTCACTGGGACATGATCATTTTCTCACCGATGAAGCATTATGTCAGCATGACAAAATGGGTCAGTAAGACTGTATAACTTCACACCAAAAACCCTCTATATAATTCCTTTGCACATTGTCGGCGAGACCAGAGGCACTCGGTGAGACCTCACACCGACAAAATATTTTTGTGTTTTATTGGCGAGACCCAATGCACTCACCAAGACCATACTCCGAAGACATAACTCTTGCCGAATACATCGTTCTATGTGCTAGTCACTGAGACATAATGCAATTGGTAAGACCTCACCCTGAAGTCTTTTCCTGGCCGAAAATAATCCTTTTGATTCATCGAGACAATGAAAATGTCTTGCCAATAGGTGCCTGTAGTTAAATTTCGATTGCTGACACCAAAGAAGTCTTGCCGATAGACAACAACAAATGTATATTAGTAGAAATACTCAATGGGTCGGAGAGACATTGATGTCCTCACGCCGATAGGAACTATAATGTGAAATATTTAGACTTCATGGATTTTATGGGACTACATGGCCAAATATGGGAAAAATATGCTCATGGTAGGACTTAGTTGGAAATTTATGAGTATGAACAACATGTAAAATCATCAAAATTTTACAGTTCTAATAGGCATCAAGTCCATGTGAGGATTTCTTCTTTAATCTTCATTATCTTTTATTTCATACTATCTTTGTTTTACTTTATGTACTTGAGTGTAGGCTACATGCGACTAGCCTTGGTGTGCAGATTGTACGTGATTATAATCTAAGTAAGTTCTCCTTGGGATGTTTTGTAAAGTTTTTTGAATATATTTATTCAATTGAAGGGCTTCCTCAAATTTATTGTGTATCGATGCAATCAAAACAATCACATTTTCCTCTAGAGTATAGGCTAATGATGTGTGAATGTATCATGAAATCTTCAAGTGGTATCCTTGGGGATGTTTAGATTTTTTTCCTAAATTGTTTGTATTTTACTAGAATAATAGTCTCATTTTCCTCCTCAATTGGAGGATTAGAATGAGTGTTGAATGTATTTTTTAGTTCTCAGAAGAATAGGAGGGTCTTATTGTGTTTTATTCCCAAAGTTGTTCAGAGTTACTTTTTCCAACCTAAATGTTTCTTATCAAAGATACAATTCAATATTCAGATAATTTAGCCTTTTTCACCACTTTTATATTCCATTTCCCCAATGTAGAAGTTTCTTTTTTTGTATTTTATTAGCATACTTATTGTCTTCCTCAATTGGAGGCTAATGAAGGTTTAAGGTATTTTCTTGTTCCCATTGAAGAATTGGAGGATCTTATTCTTTTTTATTCCTTATTTTTTGGAGTTACTTTTGAAAGCAACACATCATTTCTCAAAGTGACATTTAATTCAATTTGAGCATTTTTTTTTTCTTGAAGTAAATTTGAGTATCCATATTTTTTAGTGTATTAATTTCATTGCAATTGGTTAGTTTCTTGCTAGCAACCAACAATCATTGGTTGTACAGTCATCAAAGTGGCACTATGGCACCTCAATTAGGGAGTGTTGTGTGTTAAATCTCTTAAAATAGGCTGGTGGTCTCATTTTTTTATTTTCTATTCTTTTGTTTTATTTTATTCATGTTGGGCTCGTTTGCTAACATCTTTAATCATTAAGGTATTGCCAGGGAATCTTAATCAATGGCTAATGACAACAAATCTTAGGCCCACAACATGAAATCTCCTTCAACTCAAATGTAGGGACACCTTAAGGAGTGTTTACACACTTTTCTTTGCGAGAGAGCACAGGTAGGGACATCCAAGATTGGAAGGATGACCTAATGACCCTCTCTCTAGAAAGCTATTGGAAGGATTTCTATCTCATCTTAAGGGAGTCATATGGTGAGTAACTTTAGGGTGTGATGTGTATCCCTTGCACTGATAATGACACCAAAATATCTCAACCAATAGGGTTTCCTCTAACTAATGGGATTTTAGTCATTGCTTAGGGACTTACTACCTCATGAGCATCTATCAAGCCACTTAAGGCTTTAATCAACCTTACTAGGGTACTATAAGAAGCACCTCATGTAAGTGTGGGTGGCTTCCCCTTTCAGACTAGCACTGTATGACAAACACTAACATCACTTTGGACTTGACTTTTGTCTTATCCTTTTATATGGTTGTCCAAGGGAAAAACCACTTTGGGTCACCAATAAGTTCTCTATACAGATGTGTCTCAAGGGTAGGCCCTTCTAAAGGGTTATATAAAAGTGAGAAAAATAAAAATTCTTTTGATCTCCAAGGTCATATAGGAATGTGAGAGAGCATACACATGTACTTGGTCACACTAGAAAATGTTCATTAACCTCTAGGAAACCAAATGTGTGGTGTGAAAATGAAAGTGTTAAGAAGTGTTTTTGATTCCCAAGATCATATAACATGTGAAGGAAAAGCATACACACCTCAAAACACAAACAAGATCACAAGACAAAGAAAACAATGGTTCTTTTTAATCCCAAATTGAAAATGTGATAAAGCAAAGACACTTGGTTCTTTTTAGGTCCCAAATTGAAATGTGATAATACAATTTTTTGTTCTTTTTAACCAATGAAGTGAAAATACAAGTTGTTCTTTTTACCTAATAAGTGAAAATGCTATTTTTTTTTCCTTTTAACCAATGAAGTGTGTCAAATTAAAAAAAGAAGTTGATTTATTTCAAGCCCCAAAATAAAAAATGTTCCTATCTTAAACAAAGACAAACAAAAACCCTACAAAAGATGTATTAGTAATTTCAAAGGAAAATATCTTCTCCCAAATGTGAGCCACAAGGTGCCAAGAAGAAATTAGTAACACAAAAACCTCTAGACCAAATGGAAAGAGCATAGAATGAAATTTTTTCAATAAAAAACTTTATTACCAGTGATAGGAAAATGTAACTCATTGTGTCACAGATGCGGCTCACCATTCTAAGACAGATGCGACAAACCGACAATTGACGATTGTGACATTCTAGAAGGTGATTATGTTGTTCTAGATAGTGACTATGTCATTCTTAAAAATGACTGACATTACAAAAAGTGAGTGTGGCTCACAGTCAAAACAGATGTGGTGAAACCCCTAATAGATGCATCAGAAAACCTAAAAGCTACAAAAACACTCAAATCTGGTAAATTTTGGAAAATACCAAAATAGAAATAATGTAATTATTCTATTGAGATATGAAAATAAAAACTAGAAAGTAGAGAAATGATAGAAAATCATGAAAATAGACTAATGAAATGATGTGCTATATTGAAACAAATGTAAATCTCGATGGTACAAATGTAG
>VDFB02067766.1:0-37807 GCA_007258455.2 Sequoia sempervirens | reverse complement strand
AGGGAAAAACCACGACGAGGATTACCTCACTATTATATGAATTGCAACCTTGAATACAATAAGGCTCACTGCCAAGGGCTCATTGTCTAGAAAGTTAAAGAAAGGCTCACTACTAATGGCTCACTTCCAAAGGACTCACTATCAAGAAGAAAGAAGAAGGAAGGGGTGGCTATTTCCATATTGAACTACTAACAATGCCTTTCTCATATGTTGAAGGTATAGTTCCATTGAAACACAAAGAACACATAAAACAGACTAAAATGTAGACACCTTCTCACTGCACTAGAAAGTCTTAGGCATTAAGGCACACACTCAAATCAACACACTTGATCACTTAAGCAATATTTTGCATCAAGTACCAAATACTATGCAAGTAGGCATGATGTCATGATTTCAACCATCACCAAAAGAAATTCATGTGCAATCAATTAAAAGGATGTTTAAATATCTAAAGGGCAACATAGATTTTAGTTTGTGGTATTCGAGAGGTGAATATTTCATGCTTGTAGCATATACAAATTTGGATTGGGTAGGAAATGTTGATGATGGGAAAAGTACAAGTGGGGGAGCATTCTTCCTTGGCAACAATCTTGAGTCTTGGTTAAGAAACAACCTTCAATTTCTTTATCTATAGTATTAGTATCATGTTGCACACAAGTCCTTTGGAAGAAGGAAATATTGAAGGAAATGAAGATAGAATATTATCATCCAATTTCAATACTTTATTAAAATACAAGTGCAATTAATATTTCAAATAACACAGTTATTCCCTCTATAGTGAAGCACATTCCCTCAAATATCACTTCTTAAGAGAGAAAATAGTAGAACAATAGGTCAAGTTGGAATACATTGCCGCACAAGAACAGATTACATATATTTTCACAAAGCCCCTTCCAAAAGAAACTGTTGAGTATCCTAAATAGAAATTGGTAGTGATATCTATTTCATCTAGCCATTAAGTAGAAGTGTAATTTCATGGGGAGTTAATTATTGCATTAGTTTTCAGCTCTATAGATTTTTTTGTTATAATGATGGACATCCCTTTGTCATTGATGTCAAAAGGGGAGAATTACAAACAAGCAGAGAATTATAAAAAGAGGTTGGATTACAGACAAGGGAAGAACTACAAAAAGGAGAGTTGCCATCAATGAAAAAGTAGGAGATTGTTGGAAATTTTTTCATTGATTTCAAAGGCATGGGTATCATTTATCAATGAAAGAAATTGTATGAAGGACAAGTCCAAAGGCCACTAATAGTTGTTTAAATTCAAGGAATCTAAAGACATGTTTATTATCCCTAAGTTTTGGCCGACCTTCCTCCACCTTGGCACTCATTACCAAATCACCCATCCTTAATCTTGTAAGATAAAAAATTAAATTAATGTTTCAATATTGGCCAACCTTACTTTGGTGCCCATTAAAATATCAAATAAAATAAATTTGATGCTCTCTCATGTTGCCAACCCCACTTGGGTGAAGTTCCTAATAAGGTATAGATACAAGTTGATTTGGGAGCAAGTAAAGCAAGTTTTAAGATGAAAAATCATTCCTATTTAGAGCATATTTTTAGGAAAAGAAGAGTAAATTTGTAGAGCATATTTTTGAAGAAAATATTTGGAGCATATTTTCAAAGAAGAGGAGAAAATTTTTGAAGAAGATATTTATAGAAATTTTGAAAAGAAAGGGAGCATATTTTGAAGAAGATATTTGGAACAAATTTGCAAACAAGAGGAGACAATTTTTGAAGAAGATATTTTCAGGAAGGTGAAAAAAAAATTCCTTAGGAGGATGGTAACTCCTAATTGAAGGGATTAGTATATCTTGATAAGTTGGTGCTTATTAGCATGGATTAGTGTCTCCAGTGGATTGGTGCCTATAAAATTTCTAAGATAATTTTATTTTATTTGAGGTTGGATTTGGACAGTAGATCCAAGCAGTATTTCCTCTATGGTTTTCTCTTGAAAGGGTTTCCATGTAAATATTTTGTGATTGCTATTTTGGTGGTTTTTGGATTTTAAATAAGTACAATTTTATCTTATACTAATTCAACCCCCCTCTTAGTATAAGTGTATGTGCTCATTAAAGAGATAAAAATATAGAGACGGAGAGATGTATAGAGAGAGGAGATAGGGAGGGAGGAAGGAAGAGAGGTGGAGATATAGAGGTAGAGAAAGAGATAGAGTTAGAGAGAATACGAGAGAGGGAGAGATATCTAAACAAATAGAGAGGGAGAGAGGTATAGAAAGAGAGGGAAAGAGATTTGATAAAAAGAGGAAAAAATATTGGGATAGATCTATATGTTGCAAGATGTGTGTCCTTGGTCTCCTTGTGTTGTGTAGCACAATGCTTGGGTTCATGACATGGCTTAACTACCTCCCATGGATTCATTAACTATGGTGGTCGTATCGAGCATTAACAGGTTGATCTCTTGGTGCAATGACAATTGTCTTTGCAACAATTGGTATCAGAGCCTGGGTCATGGGTTTGAACCCCTCGCTTGTGTTGGGGGGATTGTTGCAAGGTGTGTTCCCTTGGTCTCCTTATGTTGTGTAATACATCACTCGGGTTCATGACATGACTTAATTGCCTCTCATGGATTCGTTAACATTGGTGGTCTTATCAGCCATTAACAAGTTAGTCTTTTAGTGCAATGACAACCATCTTTGCAACAAGATAGGCAATGAGAAACAAAGATTGTGTGTGTATGAGTGAGAGAGATATGGAGATATAGATAGTGTGTCATAGAAAAAAATGCCCTTTGCTTGACATGGCATTAATTCATGATAAAATGGACTTAATGAGGTCTTAATCTAGTGTTGTGAGGCATTTTATGCATCCATACTAGGTGTTGGACCCTTATAAATTGAATAACATGCTTTTAATGAGGTCTTGTAAAATGTTGTAAGATACTTTCATGCTTTTCTAGACTTAATTAACCTATTTCTTCCTAATTTGACATTATAAAATGTGTTTAATAACATCATCACATCAATTTAGAAGGCTTGTAAAACAAATTTAATGATACACTAGTGTTGTAATGTGTCTTGCACATTCACATTGGTTTTTGTGCCTTCCTAGGCTATGTGGACCTCATTTTAGTGTTGTAAAGTGTATTTAATCACACTTTCACATTTATTTTTGTGTCCCAAGCCCTATTTCACATTTACATCATCATTCATAGGCCCCTATTACCCCATATTGTGCATCTTGAGGCTTAAATTGATCAAATACCCAACATAGTCATCATATAAACCTAATTTTCTTACTTCTCAGCATTCCAACTAGCAAAAATGGCCCCTATGGGACCCATTCGCCATTAGTGGTGAATGAGTCCCATTTTGAGCCATTTTCAAGGTTTGAGCAGGAAAAATTAGGTTTTAAGTTAATTTTTCTTCATGTCAGCCTTAGGGATCTAATTAACAGGAAAATAAGGTGAATTTCCTATAAAAGAACCTCTCTAAACTCATTTTAACATCTATTCATCCATTAACACATTCACATCATTCATTCATCATCTATCTTCTATCTCAAGCCAAGCAAGCTAGGGCATTTACATTGCAAGTCATCAATTTATGTTGTAGACTTTCAAGATCAATCATCATGGCAAGGTAATCCATTCCATTGTTTCATGTTTCATTCCTTTCTTTCATCATTTTCTTTTAATTACCTAAACAAGGTTTGACCAAGGAAAACCCCCATGCCATAACATTCAACATATATCTCTCTTGTCTTGTATGTTTGCAGATTTAGGTCTCTTGGAAGCTTGGAAATCATTGAAGATAAAGTTGCAAGGTTTCTAAAGCATTCTCCTCATTCATCAAGTCAAAATATCAACAAAAAACCATTTTTAGACCCGTAAATCAGAGTTTCGGAAGCAGACACCTATAGGGCATCAAAATGCAGATCAAAAGCTTCAGAATCCACCTTTGAAAATCTAGAAATTCAAAAGTGGACTCATTCACCATGGGTGGCGAATGAGTTTCACTCTAGGTTCAATTTTAAGCTTTCTGTATTTTTGAGTACCCTTTTGTCATAAACGAGTTTTGGTACAGTTTGGCAGAATTGGGATTGATTCGCCTAGAATGGCAAATGAGTCCCACCAGGCCTAAATTTCAACATCAACAACATTTCAAAAGCAATTTTCAGTCTCCATCCACATTCTAGGTGCACACTTTTAGTCGGATTCATTCCTATTGCACTTTTCCATTCATTTGTAGGTGATTTTGCAATACATAATGTGTTTTCAAACAATTTATTCTCCTTTAATTTTCATTCATTAATCAATCAATCTTATTAGTTTCTTGCATTCAAGCATTGCATCTAGGCATTTAGGAATTTTCCATCCATATTGCATTGACTTTGAATGTAACATAAGCATCTTTGGCCCATCTTTCTTCTTCTAGATGAAAAACCCTAGAAGTGCTAGAAAGAAAGTAGGTCCCAAAAATCTATGTTAGAGATAGAGAGGGATAGAGATATATAAACTAAGGGGGAGGGAGGGAGATAAATAGAGAAGGGAGAGAGGATAATTAGAGAGATATAGAAAGAGGTAGTGATTGGGAGAGAGGGAGAGAGGGAGAGATAGGGATAGAAAGAGAGAGAAATATCTAGAGATAGATATAACTTGGGAAAGATAGATGGGGAAAGATAAATGGAGACATAGGTAGAGACAAAGATAGGGATAGAAAGAGGTATATATATATATAACTAGGTAAAGATACAGGGGGGAGAGAAAGGGGGATACATAGGTAGAGAGGGAGAGAGAGAGAGAGGGGGAGAGAGATAAAAATATAAAGAGGGAGAGGTATAGAGATAGAGGTGGAGATAGAGAGGAAGGAAGGGAGAGAGATAGAGAGGGGGAGATAGATCTATATAGATGTAAATAAAGGGATAAAGCTTTGTATAAAGAGAAAAGGAGAGGGGAAGAGAGATAGAGATAGATAAATAGATATAGGAGAGAGGTATAGAAAGAGAGGGAGAGAGATAGAGAGGGGGAGAGATAAAGAGATAGGGAGTGAGAAACATGTAGTATATGTGTGTAGGAGTGAGAGATATATGGAGATACAAATAGAGATAGAAAGGGAGATATATAATTAGAGTGAGGGGGGATAGAAATAGAGAGAGGAGAGAAGTAAAAATAGAGAGATATAGAAATAGGGAGTTATATATATATATATGGATAGAAAGAGGGAGATATATTTAGAGATGGATATAACTTGGAAAAGATAGCTCGGGGAAGAGAAAAGGAGATAGATTACTCCTTTAATATTTCAATTATTTTGAGATGATTTTTACAAAAAAATCACAAAAAGGGACTTCATGTGCAAAAGTTGCGAGAATTTGAAGTTTCAAAAATGAAGGGTGAGCTTAAAATGAGTATAATTATATTTTCATGTTTTAGCTATTAAAAAATACATATTTAGTTGTCTAGAGCTTGGAATTTCCTTTCCAACACATGTAAAAAATCAAAATTTTGATAAGTAACATAAAAGTTATGCTCATTTTATTTAAGTGTGATTTTTATGATTTTTCAAAACAAATATCCATTTTTCAATTACGGATATCTATTTTTCAATAATGGATACCCATTTTCAAAATGGATATCTATTTTGGAAAACATAAAACTAACAAAATTAACCTTTTATCCAACCCATACAAAAATTCAAATATCCATTTCAAGATTTTGGCTATGTAAAAACATATTTTTTCCCTATTGACATTATTTGGCCCATCATGATCAAGCACTCACCCAATGATAGCATTTAACTTTTTTTATCATTATGACCTTTGATATTTAGTATCTAAAGACATCCAAATAATTTTTTGTTTGTATTTATACCCTCCTCAAATGCAATTGTTGTGACTCAAATAAGGATTTGTATGTCTCATAATGCATCCACATTCTATTCTATGTAAGAGAAAATATGAAAATATATATAAATTATATCAATTTATGCTCATAAATTATCACTTTTCCTCTATAATTGAAGATTTTAAGTTTCTTTCATTGTATTCTACATCTAATTTTCAAACACCGTGTGAAAATTTAAGCTTTTATCTCACATTTAATAAGGAAAATTCTCTTCTAGGTTTTCTCCAAAACTATCAATGTGAGTTCACAATGTTCATATTTTACTTTTCAACTTATTTCCTTCCAGATTAAATATTTCATTTATTCAAAACCATTGAGAATTTTTTTAATAGAAAAAATTCCTCTTACATAGCCTATCTATAACTATCTCGTATATGATCACAAGTACCTTCTTATTTGATTATAATAATTTTTTATCTAGTTTTTGGGTGTAATGAGAATTCCAAGTTGGAAGTTTGAATTCTATGGTTGCGTGAAGTTAGTCCTGACGGATACTGGGTATTCTCCCCTACATATAAGCATAATATTAGATCCTTAGAGATCTTTCAGCATAATGAAGTAACAAAAACAAGTTATGAGATTGCCTATTGTTAGCTTCTTAAATACCTCTTTTAAAATCCTCTACTCCTGATTCAAATTTGAAAATATCTACAACCAAAGAAAGCAGAGAATTTGATCTTACTAGCTTGTATGGTTCATTTATATTATGTGACTTCATAACCCTTGTTTGAAAGGGTTTATCTGATTTGAAAGGAGGAGGAGACTCCATTGTCATGTGCTTCTGAGAGGAGAAACATTGTGCAAGTTCCATGGATGAATTGCCAGAAAAAAACTCACTGTATTGTTATATATCAATACTCCTATAAAATTACAATTCAAATGCCAACTCCAAAAGTTAGTTATGGAACTTACAAATTTAACAAGCTCTATATTTTTGGACAAACCTTTTGCTTACCAAGAAATGAGGATTTCCTTTTACTTCTTCGATTTTCAGCCACCGCTTCAGACTCGTGGTTATTTTCCTCATCAGAAACCAAATCAATCAGCAATCTATTGCCCACTGATTCATTTAAGTTGCACATTTTGTTAGAAGGGGTTTTAACATGAAGAGCACTGATAGTTTTCACACACCCAGATCTTCCAAACATATGAACCTCCATGTACGACTTTGCTATGTAGTTGAACACAACAAAATCTGCCATTTGCAGCCTTATAATAATTCACAAATTCTTTCCAACCATGTCGAAATTCCAGTTTATTAGTACAAACAATAAACTGGAATTTCGACAGTATTGGAAAGAATTTGAAATTTAACTCCAATGGCCTTATACTCTGCATGGTATAAAAAGCTCCCCCGTTTCTTCATCCTCCAATGGCAAACTCAGATGCAAAACATATAACTCAGGTTAACTCCTATGGCCTTATAAACGCATAGAGAGCATATAGCGTTGGCCTTATTAGATAGATGTAGGTAAGTACATTACAATGGCTTTTGCGGGCAGAAAAGGATGTTTCAGGGAATCCTGCCCATAAGCGTACGTAAACTCAGTTTCTTGCAGAGTGGTGATCAGATTCTATTTTAGTATAGCAAAACATGACCAGTACGTTTCTCTGATAGGAAGTATTTGTGTGGCTGATAAGGACAAAGCATCCGAGATATACATAAAACACTTGAGTAGGTAGACAGAGTTTAATGGTGTTTGGTCCCATCAGTTGTACCAGCTTTGTTTCTTGCAATTGTTGCCCCGTATCTGTGGGCTGTCCTAAAGCATTGTAATGGTGTCATAATGGAGCACAGTTGGAAACCAAATGGAATATCGAACCAAAACTGCTGTTTTTTTAGTTAGCCTGAGGAGTAAAACTGTGCATTGAGCAATACAGATATGAAAAAAACCCAAAAGGCAAAGACTGAATGCATAGGTGTCGTTGTAGTATTTCGGCTTGCGTAGGTTGTCTGCTTATTCTTAGGGCATTTGTTAGTTCACCCCTTAATTTTCTTAAATTTATTTATCCTTTTGTTGAATTTTTTCATTATCATTATTTATAGAATTATATTTAATTTATCTTTTCCATTTCTTGCATTGCTCTCTCTCTCTTCAGGTTGTGTGTCCATTTCATTCCTCAACTTCTCTCTTTTACTTTTTTTAAGAAAATTGGGTCTAATAATCATTCATCTCTCTATGCTCTCTATCATCCTAATGATGAATCATGGAGTGTGACTCGATACATTGATACAAAAATTCAAGAACAATCAAAACCTAGAAACTCCAAAATTGAAATCATTATAGATTATGAAAATCTCATAGCATTAATATAAAAAAATAGTTAGACTTAGAGCCTATTTGATAATATCAATTAATAAAAATAAAAGACTCGATTTATTTGTAAAATTAATGGTAAATAGGCATGACTAATAGAACTTATTAAAAACTTATTAGGCATGACTAATAGAACTTATTAAAAACTAATTTGTTGTCGACTTAGTTTTTTTAATACAATAATTATTATCATACTATATACTTTACTTATTTTAAATTTTTGTTTTTTCCTTCAAGTATTATAACACATAGACTATATATACATATGTGTATACAAAAGTTAACACAAATGGATTATTGCAAAAACAGTAAACAAAAGATGCTACCATATGGAGAATAACAATGCAGGGATTAGAGTAGAAAGAGGATGTAGAATGATTAAAGCCTTTCCCTACAACAAAGCACCTAATAAAATAAAATATCACAGATTAAATAAAATATCAAATAATTAGTAACGCCAACTAAATGAGTTACCTAATCATTTCCACCCATTTTTCAAATTGATTACCACCTCCCCTTATCACATTCACAAATCATGGATCTAACTCACAATCCTAGATTAAATCTCCATTGTTCAATTTGCTTTCATTTTTTTTATAAATTGGAGATTAATTTTCTATTTTAAAAATCCTAACTTTAGCAAGTAGATGCTACAACATTGAGTAACAAACATCACAAATTATTTGAGTGCAAATCCACTCCAATGGCAGTTTACATTGAGTTTCACTTGTAATTATTATTCATTCTATTTTGATGCAAATTGTTATTGAGTTCAATTAGAAGGTGAGTTGTGATTTCATTTGGAGAGTGAATTTCATTGTTTTATTCTAGTTTATCTCACCTCTTACACTAGGTCTCGTTACAACATTGAATTCCCACTGAGAACTTGGTTGATAATCTCTAATCCAAACATGACAATTTATTTTAGATTGGTCATTATTATATTACAAACTTGACACATGCATTGTACCATTAAACATCTTATGGTTTTTCTTTCCCCAAATATTCTAATAGATCAAACTAAGACTAATATCATGCAAAAGATTAAGTGCTCTTTGTGTTAGACGAATAGGACAACTAAGAGGGGGGTTGAATCATTTGTATACTTTTAAAACATCAGAAACGCACATTAACATTTAGATCTACATTAGTTCTTAAACCCTTATCCACCATTAAACCCTTAACATGCATTAACAAAATGTAAACATGTAAAGCAGTAATGCAAACACATTAAGCACATAAGAATACCACATTTATGTGGAAAACCCAAGAAGGAAAAACCATGATGAGGATTACCTCACTATTATATGAATTGCAACCCCGAATAAAATAAGGCTCACTGTTAAGGGCTTATTGTCCACATAGTTAAAGAAAGGCTCACTACTGGTGGCTCACTGCCAAAGGACTCACTGTTGAGGAGAAAGAAGAAAGAATGGGTGGCTATTGCCAATTTGAATTGCTAACATTTCAATTCTCATATGTTGATGGTACAATTCCATGGAAGCACAAAGAATGTTCACATAAAATAGACTGAAATGTAAACACCTTTTGCTCACTGCATTAGAAAGTATTAGGTATTAAGGCACGCACTCAAATCAACACACTTGATCACTTTCACATCTTTTGCATCAAGTACCAAATATTATGCAAGTTGTAGGCATGATGTCATGTTTTTAGCCATCTCCAAAAGAAATTCATGTGCAAGCAATTAAAAGGATGTTTAAATATCTAAAGGGCATAATAGATTTTGGTTTGTGGTATTTGATAGGTGAAGATTTCATTCTTGTAGCATATATAAATTTGGATTGGGTAGGAAATGTTGATGATGGGAAAAGTACAAGTGGAGGAGCACTCTTCCTTGGCAACAATCTTGAGTCTTGGTTAAGAAACAACCTTCAATTTCTTTATCTATAGCATTAGTATCATGTTCCACACAAGTCCTTTAGATGAAGGAAATATTGAAGGACATGAAGATAGAATATTATCATCCAATTTCAATATTTTATGACAACATAAGTACAATTAGGGTGTTGTCATAATAGTGGTTTACAATTCCTGAGAGGAACGAATTTTAGCTGAAATCACATATTTTTAGAAAATATAATGATTTAAACCTTAAAAAGTTCCATTTTAAGGATTCCAATTGAAGAGGGTTTGATCAAATCACCTTAGATCAAACCCCCTTGGATAGAACCTCGCTAGTTTTAAACCATACCTATAAATGCGTCTCCTTTACACCTATCAAAATGCTGATAAAAAATCACTTTTGATTTAGCTTTTAGGGGATCAAATGAATTCATTTAAAATTTATTTCAAATGATTATGGTATTCCTCAGAACAAGCTATCCAATGAATATAATTTTAATATTTTTTGGTTTTGTTATATTTTTTTAAGTTTTATTAAACATAGGTTTTCATCAAAATGAATTTCTTTCTTCACATGTGGAAAAATAGAAGATTATCAAAAAAAAAATTGAAAAATATGACTGCACTAGATATTGAAGTCCTTGATCCAACAAAATAAAAAAAAAATAATTGACATATACAAAAAAAGTTAAGCGTTATCTAGATCGCGTTGTTTGAATTGTAATTAGTTTGACTTTGAAACTTGATTAAGGAAAAATATTCAATAAAAAACTATCTAACCAAGTGGAAGCACTAGATATTAGAGTTAGAAATCTAAATTTGAAAGAATTAGAATTTTATCCTTCATGGAAAAAAGTTATCGTTATGATAATGTCACTTTTAAAAATGTTGTTTTGAAAAAATCAGTTTCGGAGATGGAAAAAAGAAGTGCAATTTGATTCCAAAATTTTGAAAAAATATTTTAGAAGCTACAGACAAAATTTGATGAGACTCTAGTTTGCACCATCTTCAAATTCCTCACAGTTTAACCGCTATAGGTGCCTGAATGTGAAGATTTAGTTAAAAATAATAATTTCAGTGTCTAGTTTGGCCAAAAATTGTAAACCACTATTATGGGATCACCCATTAATATTTTAAATAACACAGTTATGCCCTCTATAATGAAGCACATTCCCATCAAATATTAGTTCTTAAGAGAGAAAATAGTAGAATGTTCAATAGGTCAAGTTGGAATACATTTCCACACAAGAACAGATTATAGACATTTTCACAAGGCTCCTTCCAAAAGAAACTTTTGAGTATCTTAAATAGAAATTGGCAATGATATCTATTTCATCTAGCTATTAAGTAGAAGTGTAAGTTTAGGGGGACCTAATTATTGCATTATTTTTCAGCTCTATAGATTCTTTTGTAATAATGATGGAAATCCCTTTGTCATTGATGTCAAAAGGCTCGAGAATTATAGACAAGCAAAGAATTATAAAAGAGGTTGGATTACAGATAAGAAGAATTATGAAAAGGAGAGTTTCCAACCATGAAAAATAAGGAGACTGCTAGCAATTTTGTCGTTGATTTCAAAGGCATGGATATCAATTATCAATAAAAGAAATTGTATGAAGGACAAGTCCAAAGGCCACTAATCGTTGTTTAAATTCAAGGCATTTAAAGACATGTTTATTATCCCTAAGTTTTTGCCAACCTTCCTCCACCTTGGTACTCATTACCAAACCATCCATCCTTGATATTTGCAAGATAAAAAAATTAAACTAATGTTTCAATATTGGCCTACCTTACTTTGGTGCCCAATAAAATATCAAATCAAATAAAATTTTATGCTCTCTCATGTTGTCAACCCCGCTTGGTTGAAGTTCCTAATAAGGTTTAAATACAAGTTGATTTGGAAGCAAGTAAACCAAGTTTAAAAATGAAAAATCATCCTATTTAGAGCATATTTTTAGGAAAAGAAGAGAAAATTTGTAGAGCAGATTTTTGAAGAAAATATTTGGAGCATATTTGCAAAGAAGAGGAGATATTTTTTGAAGAAGATATCTAGAGAAATTTTGAAAAGAAGGGGAGCATATTTTGAAGAAGATATTTGGAATAAATTTGCAACTTAGAAGAGGAGAAAATTTTTTAAGAAAATATTTTCAAGAAGGTGAAAAAAAAAATTCCTTAGGAGGATGGTGCCTCCTAATTGAAGGGATTGGTGTCTCTTGATAATTTGGTGCTTATTAGCATGGATTGGTGTCTCCTGTGAGTTGGTTCCTACAAAATTTGTATGATAATTTTAATTAATTTTAGGTTGGATTTGGACAATAGATCCAAACAATATTTCCTCTATGGTTTTCTCTTGAAAGGGTTTCCATGTAAATCTTTTGTGATTGCTATTTTGGTGGTTTTTGGATTTTAAATAAGTACAAGTTTATCTTATACTAATTCAACCCCCCTCTTAGTATAAGTGTGTGTGCTCATCAAAGAGATAAAAAAATATAGAGAGGGAGAGAGGTATAGAGAGAAGAGGAGATAGAGATGGAGGAAGGGAGAGAGGTAGAGATATAGAGGTATAGAAAGAGAGGGAAAGAGATTTGATAAAAAGGGGGAGAGATACAGGGATAGAGATATGTTGTAAGATGTGTGTCCTTGGTCTCATTTTGTTGTGCAACACAATGCTCAGGTTCATGACATGGCTTAACTACCTCTCGTTGATTCATTAACTATGGCGGTTGTATCAGAAATTAAGAGGTTGATCTTTTGGTGCAACAACAATCGTCTTTGCAAAAATTAGTATCATAGCCTGGGTCACGAGTTTGAACCCTCACTTGCGTTGGGGGATTGTTGCAAGATGTATTCCCTTTGTCTTGTTATGTTGTGTAATGCATTGATTAGGTTCGTGACATGACTTAACCACCTCCCATGGATTCATTAACTTTGGTGGTTGTATCGAGCATTAATAGGTCAATCTTTTAGTGTAATGACAACCATATTTGCAACAAGATAGACAATGAGAAATAGGGAGTTTGTGTGTATGAGTGAGAGAGATATGGAGATAGAGATAGAGAGGGATATAGATATATAAATAGAGCTAGGAGAGGGAGGGAGATAAATAGAGAAGAGAGAGATATAGAAAGAGGGAGTGATTAGGAGAGAGGGAGAGATAGGGATAGAAAGAGGGAGATATGTCTAGAGACAGATATAACTTGGGAAAGATATATGGGGAAAGATAAATGGAGAGACATAGGAAGAGAGAAAGATAGGGATAGAAAGAGGGAGATATATATATATATATTGATAGATGGGGAAAGATAAATGGAGAGACATAGGAAGAGAGAAAGATAGGGATAGAAAGAGGGATATATATATACATATAACGAGGTAATGATACAGGGGGGAGAAAGGGGGATAGATAGGTAGAGAGGGAGAGAGGGAGGAGAGATAGATAAAAAGATAGAGAGGGAGATGTATAGAGATAGAGGTGGAGATAGAGAGGAAGGGAGGGAGAGAGATAGAGAGGGGTAGATAGATCTATATAGATGTAAATAAAGTGATAGAGTTTTTTAGAGAGAGAAAAGGAGATGAGGAGAAAGATAGAGATAGATAAATAAATATAGGAGAATGGTATAGAAAGAGAGGGAGAGAGATAGAGAGGGGGAGATAAAGAGATAGAGATACCTAGGGAGGGAGACAAATGTAGTATATGTGTGTAGGAGTGAGAGATATATGGAGATACAAATAGAGATAGAAAGGGAGATATATAATTAGAGAGAGGGGTAGGGATATAAATAGAGAGAGGAGAGAGGTAAAAATAGAGAGATATAGAAATAGGGAGTTATATATATATATATGAGAAAATTTGAAAAGAAGGGGAGCATATTTTGAAGAAGATATTTTCAAGAAGGTGAAAAATTTTCCTTATGAGGATGATGCCTCCTAATTGAAGGGATTAGTGTCTCTTGATAAGTTGGTGCTTATTAGCATGGATTAGTGTCTCTAGTGGGTTGGTGCCTACAAAATTTGTAAGATAATTTTAATTTATTTGAGGTTGGATTTGGACAATAGATCCAAGCAATATTTCCTCTACATGGTTTTCTCTTGAAAGGGTTTCCATGTAAATCTTTTGCAATTGCTATTTTGGTGGTTTTTAGATTTTAAATAAGTACAAGTTTATCTTATACTAATTCAACCCCCCTCTTAGTATAAGTGTATGTGCTCATCAAAAAGATAAAAATATAGATAGGGAGAGAGGTATAGAGAGAGGAGGAGATAGAGAGGGAGGAAGGGAGAGAGATAGATATATAGAGGTAGAGAAAGAGATAGAGATAGAGAGAATAGGAGAGAGGGAGAGATATGTAAACAAATAGAGAGGGAGAGATATCTAAACAAATAGATAGGAAGAGAGGTATAGAAAGAGAGAGATATTTGATAAAAATGGGGAGAGATACAGGAATAGAGATATGTTGCAAGATGTGTGTCCTTGGTCTCCTTGTGTTGCACAACACAATGCTCGGGTTCATGACATGACTTAACTACCTCTCGTGGATTCATTAACTATGGTGGTTGTATTGGATATTAAGAGGTCTATCTTTTGGTGCAACAACAATCATCTTTGCAATAATTAGTATTAGAACCTAGGTCACAGTTTTGAACCCCTCACTTGCATTAGGGGGATTGTTGCAAGGTGTGTTCCCTTTTTCTCCTTATGTTGTGTAATGCATCACTTAGGTTCATGACATGACTTAATCACCTCCCTTGGATTCATCGACTTTGGTGGTTGTATCAAGCATTAGTAGGTCAGTCTTTTAGTGCAACAGTTCGACAACCATCTTTGCAACAAGATAGGCAATGTGAAACAAGGAATGTGTGTGTGTGTATGAATGAGAGAGATATGGAGATAGAGATAGAAAGGGATAGAGATATATAAATAGATGGAGAGGGAGGGAGATAAATAGAGAAGGGAGAGAGGATAAGTAGAGAGATATAGAAAGAGGGAGTGATTGGGAGAGAGGGAGAGATAGGGATATATATAAAGAGGGAGATATATCTAGAGATAGATATAACTTGGGAAAGATAGATGGGAAAAGATAAAGGGAGAGACATAGGTAGAGAGAAATATAGGGATAGAAAGATACATATATATATAACTAGGTAAAGATGCAGGGGGGAGAGAAAGGGGGATAGATAAGTAGAGAGGGAGAGAGAAAGGGAGGAGAGATAGATAAAAAGATAGAGAGGGAGAGGTATAGAGATAGAGGTGGAGATAGAGAGGAAGGGGGGAGAGAGATAAAGAGAGGGAGATAGATCTATATAGATGTAAATAAGTGATAGAGGTTTTTAGAGAGAGAAAAGGAGATGGGGAGAGAGATAGAGATAGATAAATAGACATAGAAGGAGAGAGCTATAGAAAGAGAGGGAGAGAGATAAATAAGGGGAGATATAAAGAGATAGAGATATGGAGGGAGAAACATGTAGTATAATTGTGTGTAGGAGTGAGAGATATATGGAGATACAAATAGAGATAGAAAGGGAGATATATAATTAGAGAGAGGGGGGATATAAATAGAGAGAGGAGAGAGGTAAAAATAGAGAGATATAGAAATAAGGAGTTATATATATGGATAGAAAGAAGGAGATATATCTAGAGATGGATATAACTTGTAAAAGATAGAGGGGAAGAGAAAAGGAGATAGATTACTCCTTTAATATTTCAAGTATTTTGAGATGATTGTTACAAAAGAAATCACAAAAAAGGACTTTGTATGCAAAAGTTGCGAGAATTTGAAGTTTCAAAAATGAAGGGTGAGTTTAAAATGATTATAATTAATTGTTCATGTATAATCTATTAAAATATATATATTTAGTTGTCTAGACCTTGGAATTTCCTTTCCAACACATGTAAAAAAACAAAATTTTGATAAGTAACG
Organism: Sequoia sempervirens; assembly: GCA_007258455.2. Taxonomy (NCBI): domain Eukaryota; kingdom Viridiplantae; phylum Streptophyta; class Pinopsida; order Cupressales; family Cupressaceae; genus Sequoia; species Sequoia sempervirens. The sequence continues at coordinate 21,834 of VDFB02067766.1, read as the reverse complement.
TAAAAGTTATTCCCATTTTATTTAAGTGTGTTTTCTATGATTTTTCAAAACAGATATCCATTTTTCAATAACAAATATCTATTTTTCAATAATGGATATCCATTTTCAAAATGGATATCTATTTTGGAGAACATAAAACTTACAAAATTAACCTTTAATCCAACCCATACAAAAATTCAAATATCCATTTCAAGATTTTGGCTATGTAAAAAATGATTTTTTTCCCTATTGCCATTGTTTAGCTCATCATGATCAAGCACTCACCCAATGATAGCATTTAACTTTTTTATCATTATGACCTTTGATATTTAGTTTCTAAAGACATCCAAATACTTTTTTTTTGTATTTATACCCTCCTAAAATAAAAAATTTGTTGTGACTCAAATAAGGATTTGTATGTCTCATAATGCATCCACATTCCATGTAAAAGAAAATATGAAAATATATATAAATTATATCAATTTATGCTTGTAAATTATCACTTTTCCTCTATAATTGAAGATTTTTAGTTTCTTTTATTGTATTCTATATCTAATTTTTAAACACCAATTAAAATTTTGAGCTTCTAACTCACATTTAATAAGGAAATTTTTCTTCTAGGTTTTCTCCAAAACTATCAATTTGAGTTCACAATGTTTATATTTTACTTTTCAACTTATTTTCTTCCAAATTAAATATTTCATTTATTCAAAACCATTGAGAAATTTTTTAAATAGAAAAAAATTCCTCCTACTATAACTATCTCATATATGATCACAAGTACCTTCTTATTTTATTATAATAAATTTTTATCTAGTTTTTGGGTTTAATGAGAATTCCTAGTTGGAAATTTCTAATTCATAATTTCAAAATAGTGTTAATTTTATACTAAATTTCTTTATTACATTTGCTTTTGCAAAAAAGGTTCAAACCAGAGTTCTCACTTATTTATGGAGACATAGATAGTGTAATTGACCTCATACATTACCACATTATATTCTTAAAATATTTTTTCGTATTCTACCAATATTTTGTGAGGTGTATATAAAGACTCCAAAATTTCATTAAGTACTTGAGGCATTTAACAACATCCTACAACATTCTTGTCTCCATCAAGTTTTCACCAAGCTTGGGAGGTGATTTATATTTTTCTCGACCTTCTCCTTGTCTTTTGTATTTTATCATTGTAGATTCCTAGTTGTTATCAAGTTGGTACCTAGGATCTCACTTCATGTTTATCAATTCTCTCATTTTTAATTTGGTTCACTCTACTTGCATTGTCAGTACTATTTTAATTCCTAAACTTGATTAGGATAGGAGAACACACTCTATTTTATCATTTTCTATATCATGGCTATTATGGGGGTTGAAAAATAAAAATAGGCATTTGATTAGTCTCGACAAAATTTTATACAACCCCAACCATTTTTATTTATTGTAGTTATAGGTTATACATGGAGAAGATATTTCACCACATAAAATATTATTAATATTATACTTTCTCAATCATTTTATTATTTTATTTGATTAAATAGATAAATCATTGTTAGTTTAGTTTTTTAAATTACCTAGTGATATACCTAGTTGTGGTTGTTTCACTTTTGCATGGTGTTGTGACATTATCTAAGGAAGACTTGAGAATGATGGTTGCTCATGTTGTATAGACTATAATTTTATTTGTAACATGCTAGCATCTATGCAACATGTTGGCATCATTCACAAAGGCTTCTTGATTTTTTCAAGGCTCCTCTTTGTCCTACCTTTATAGTTATATGCTTACCTTCTGTAGCATCATAAATTGTCACATGGATGATAATTTCACACTATGTTTTGCTTCCCCTTAAGTGCATGGACCTAATTGAACACCTCATTTCCTAAATTATGCATTTTATGGCCCATTTTATCATTTTTCTACAAACTACAAGCACAAAACAAATGCATTCATTTAGTACATTTCCCTCCAACTCCTTAATTCTTGGAAAATAGGTCTAGGACACTAGCACCTAGGGAACCTATGTCCCCATATTTTGGCTCCAAATTCAAATATGTTAGTGTCAACATTTTATTATTTGAAATTCAAATATCTAAAGTCAACTATTGGGATTTAATTTTTGGGAAATTAGAATAATTATGTATAAATACTTAGTCATTTAACTACTTAAAAAGGGGCAAAAAGGGAGAATTGAGAAATTTATGATTAAGAATTTTTCAAGAAAATTATCAAGCAATTCAAGAGTAGCATTTCAATTATTTATTGCAGCAATTCAATATCTAAGCTCATGATGTCAAAATGTGTATGAGTTCATTCATGCTTATGTTTTCATATGTTTTTGAAGATTAACCCTTTTAGGTCTTCAAGAAATTCAAGCAAGCAAGATCCAAGCCTTGAGGTGATTTGTATGACTTCAATCCTTCAAGGAAGCCATTGAAGGGTGGTTTTAGGTTTGAAGAGGATTGGAGGAAGTTTGAAGATCAATTATTCATTGTTTCAATCAAACCCTACATCTTGAAAACTCGTGAAAACTTAGTCACATAATTATCTAATAGTGCAACAAACAGAGAATGAAAACTATGATTTGGCACCAGAGGACAACAAAAATGGATCTCAAATTGGTCATCAATGATAGTTGTGCCCTCAGAGGAAACGTCCTACAAAATCACGCTTAAATTTATACCATAGGTGCATAGTTTTCCTTATCAATCCATTTCTAAAGTTCAAATTTTTGTGTGATATCTCAAATCTAATGTATTTGTATAAAAAGAGTAATTTGCATCATTAGACCAATTAAATCATTGCATTTCACCCTTAATTTCATTTTATATTTTGTTCAAGGGTAGGTTGACTCACCTTTTTAGCTTGTAATTCAATCATATATCTTGCCCAAATCCATCAAGTCCCCTCTATTTAATGAAATAGGACAAAGGTGTCAAACCCCCATTAAGGGAGATCTCCCCTAAAGCGTCACACATTTTTCTACATTTCACCTTCTTAAGTTTGTAATTTATAATTATGTACATTAATAGTTTTTTGTTTTAGTCACGTTTTAACTTGTTAGAAAGCTATACTTTCTCAAGGGTGAATCATGTTAGATTCAAGTACATTATTTTACTCTTTATGTTAGATTAATAGTAGATTAGTCTCTTCCCTTAAAGAGTTAGTTGATCCTAGTGTAATTTTCAATGAAATCACTATTGAATAGACCAAAAAGTTATGATGTCTCCCCACCTCCAATTATAATCAACACCATGTACCAAGTACTTATTCAAAAGGTGATGTCTTCCTGATCCATGGGGAAGGTAAAAGATATATATATGTTGTAATTGTTAGGGTGCATGATGTCCACATTATTTATATTGGAAATATTATCTTGTTGGGTATTGTTGTAACGCGTCGTTGTGCAAACCCCAAAGGACAACTAAAAACACAACAACAACAACAAAAAATTGAAAACATAAAGTATAAACACTAAGTTTACTAATGCAAATAACATAGTTAATGATTCCAAAGTAAACACCTAAGTCCCTTGAGGTACACAAGGTGACATTACACAATCTATCCCATAACAAAGTTGATAAAAGTAATTACCAAATCAACTAACGTAACTCATTCATTCATATATCTTCATTTAAACATTTATTAAAGATAAGAAATAAGACAAGAATGAACCATATAGAAACCATACAATTACATTTATTAAAGATAAGCAATAAGACAAGAATGAACCATACATGTACTTGGAAATATAAAGAGCATATTTTCTCGAACATAACACAACATCAACGATATTTACAATTATGGATAAAGCATGAATTACATAATGTGATTATACATTACATCATTCTACAAGTATATCTCATTGAGCAATTACTCAATATTACATCATAATTCTACCCAATACATGGGAGAGTAAAATATCAATACACAAAGTATAATAGAAGTACAAGAATACATCTGGAAACATATAAACTCTAGACCAAGTTATCTCTGCAAAACTCTGCACTAAAAGGTACATCTGCAAAATATGGAACCCAACGGGGTGCGTAGCACATTCCACCCGACCACCCCCGTGCTAGGAGTAGATAAGAAAGGGTCCCTGACCAAGAACATCCAAACAAATACACAAGACTAAACTCCAAGCATGGAAAGCTAAAATACACATAAAGAGTCACACAACCTCAAAAGACCACTTCCAAAACATAACAAAAATAAATCACCAAAACATATCAATAGACCACTTCCAAAACATAAAAACAATAAATCACCAAAACATATCAATAGACCATTTCCAAAACATAACAACAATAAATCACCAAAACATATCAATAGACCATTTCCAAAACATAACTACAATAAATCACCAAAACATATTAATAGACCACTTCCAGAGGTTAGAAATAAAAACAGCTCAAGAGAAAACTAGAGGAGAGTGTCATCGCACAGTCCTACATGGGTTATCCTGACTGCCTTTCTCTAGGTGTTGCCCCCATCTATGGTTATCTTGACAGCCTCTCTAGGCATCGGCCCCATATGGTGACTCATGCGGAACCATTAACCTCTCATGGAGACGAGGCAACGATCTTGCCAACCACGGCCTTCTCAGCCCACCTTTAGTTTGTGAAAACACTAACAGGTGGACGAGGTATCCATAATTATCTTGTTAATGTTTAACTACCCACCCCCTAATTAATTAATTAGGTTATCACTTATTACTCAAACTCTAACGTGGGTTATCCTGATAGCCCCTTTGTGCATCGGCGCCCACGTAGAGCCACTCTCCCTAGAAAACCCAAATTATAACAACAAATTCCAAGAGGTTGTACCCACAAGTACTCTAAAACACAAAATAGAACAACCACGAGGAAAAACCATCTCAACAAAATTCATATGAATCAACTCTCATAAGAAGAATGGTACAACCCAATGTAAACTCAAGATCACAACTATAGTCAAAATAGAGACAAATATCAAATTAAAAGGTCACATAATAAACCATAATTTTCCATGCCTCTGGAAGTTTTATATAATAACCTTAACTCCTATAGAAAGGTCAACTAACTTAAGGGCCCCACATGTTTATAGCTGAACTCAAAGAAAATCAAGGAATTAAATAATTATTCAACATCAAGATTTTGTTTAAGAATGCAAATTTACTATACTTAACAATCACATTTTAAAATAACTCATTGCACAAAATCCATCATGGAAGTTAAACTATTAGTTAACTCAAACTATTTAATTCATTAAAAACACTCGTTTTGACTTGATAAAATATTATCTTTCAATTTGTCCAATAACAACAAGAAATCATTGCAAATAACCTTCGTTATATTTTTATAATTTTGGACAAATAAATATAAATATAAATACACACACACACACACACATATATATACATATATAATATATATACATATATATATATATATATTCATTTAAATAAATAATATTCAATAAAAAATGAATTTAAAAAAAAAAAACTTTAATAAAACAACATTGACACAACTGGGAGGTGTGTGCCTCCCTGTATGGGGAGGTCATAGCCCCACCAAGGCTGCGCCCAACAACCTTTGGCTGTTGTGTGCAGCCATGGTGGTTGCACACCACCCATGGGTGTGGGGGGAGGTACGACACCAGATGACCCCTCCCCTCCCCCATATTTATATTTATTTATTTATTTTATAGACTTTTTTTTTTATATTATAATTTTTTAAAATGTATTCTAAAACAATCTATATTGTCTGGAAAATTTGTTCATAGTTTTTCTACAGGAAACCAAAATTTTCATAGAAATAATTTTATTATTTTAAAAAAAAATTGTCTAGACAAATAAATTAATTTAGAGAAATAGATTTAAATCATTTTCATCTATAGGAAAACTGGATATGGGTTTTTCCTAATTTTAACATGAAGGTTTTCAATCCAAAACTCAAATGGTTTCAAAATATCTCTACTATTTTTCCTATGTGTTTTTCTGTTGTTTTAAAAATAACCTTTTACGAGTTCTCTGATTTCACTATAAAGTTTTCTACGGAGGCAAAAAAAAAACTCGATGAAACTTCAGAAGCTAACAACAGAGTTTTTCTATAGAGGATTTTAACTAATTCCCAGTAATTTCCAGCAACCCTTTATAAAAATTAAAAAAAAAGCTTCTACAAAATAATCATTTCCTCTTATACAGACAATTTCAAACAATCTTTTAAAAACAAGAAAACAATTAAATAAATAGTAAAAGAACCTATTTTCCTAAAGCTTGAAGGAACGAGGGTTGGAGAAAAGCTTTGCCTTTAAAATTCAACTTCTAAGCCCTTTCCAGATTCTTCACTTCCAGCAAGATACAAAATGTAAGCCCAAAATAAATTCCAGAAAACCTTCTCAAATTTTAACCAGAAACCCCCAAAACCCAAAAACAATTCTACAACCAATTTCTTTCCATGAAGAAACTTCCTGCTATTCACAGCATGCCAATATTCTCTTCAAGAATATTTTTAAACAAGTATTTTTATTAAATTCCCACTCATCCCATAAATACTCTAATTATAAATTAACTAATTTTAATTATTTTTCTTTTAATAATAATAAAGCATTATATGTTATTTAATAAATTAAAAAATTAAAAAATCAATACCACTTACCTTATGCAAATTTAAAATTCTAATTTACATTATAGGATCTAATATTTTTATTTAAATTATCCACTCAAACAAGAAAATTAATCAATTAACTTAACTACAATTTCCTACAAATAATTATATCAACTAAATAACATTAATTAATCACTTGTAAAATAAAGATTAATTAAATAACAAACATTTACATACTAAAATAAATAATCAACATTAACCCAAACTTAAACAAAGATGAGTTTGAGACAAAGACACCATTGGACTCACAACAAGGTGACAAACTTGGGACGGGGACACTTCCTTAACAACTCTTTTTTCAACATCATACTTGTTTGGTTATGGGACACGCTCAAACCTGACAAGCAGGTGGATTCGGTGTCCAGTACCTGCATCTTGCATAGAAACAAACATCAAGTAGCATTTAAATCTCCATTACAGACACACCGTGAAAGGTAGTCGCAGGGTAGCAGGGCACTTGCGAGCAAGTGATGCCACTCTGTCCTTTCACCAAGACTCACTAGCAATCACATCAGAAACCATAGCAACATAAAATCATAACACGACCACTTATATTATTAAAGAAAACCTTAATATAACCAAATAACATAATCACCACGTAATGTATCATCAAGCATCATAAGTAATGTCAAGTGCAACAAACCAACCAAACTATGAATCCACACACAACCAAAACCAGTGAACTGATCACCATCATAAACTAAGTACAAAATCAACACAAAAGAGTATCAACAACACGAGGGGTATCACAATTGTCCATGCTTAAAGCAAGTTTATTAATTTTTTTAGTTGAGTTGTACTAGAAGGGTAAGTTCTGGTGAAAAAAATGATAGGTATATGTATGTAGTAGGGTTGCATCTATTTCTATTATTAAATGGTCATTATGTATGTATAAACACCTAAAATTAATACATTATCAATTAGATTAATAAATTGACTATTTCCACTATAATTGATTGAATAAATCATTATTTGTACAATTAATTATCTAATATTCATCTCCTTATTAATTAATTAATATTTTATTATTTAATTAATAAAGTCACTATTCACCTACACCTATTTCTAGCCTAAATCACTTAATCATAATTTTTATAATGTCTAACTTAAGGAAATAAATTTAAATATTTATTTACCTAAAATCCCCATCTCCTTTCCAAAAAATATATATATTTCTATTTATTTATTGATCATTTTCTTCCACTTTTCATTGAGTGGGCTAAAACAAATTAACCCCTTAAACCCCCACTTATACAACCTAACCTTGGTGATCTCCACTCAAATCATGCATATTCCTCCAAGGTGTATAACGGCATGGGTCCTTTGTATACAAGGTGTGATTTTTTGTACAAGTCACATGGGTCAAGTAATTACCCATTCCAGAAGGGTACTCCTTGTTGGGATATGGTGTTTTACATCATTGCATAAAATGATTTATTATTTAATATTATAATTAAATAATTATTTAGTTGTGATGCACCTTGGTGGTGTGGTAAATCACACTAGGTAATTATTTGGGGACCCACTTGATGTTGTATTGTAACATTGTATTATTATTTATTGTGTGAGAGACATGTGATAATAATTTAATATTGGGAAAATATTAAATAATGTGATGTCTTAGAACCCAATATTAAATAAGGGGTTAGTGGTTTTGTATTCACATGGTTTTTTGGTACATGGTTTCACCTTACCACTAGTTGTATTTTGTGTGAGCTTGTGTCTATAAAAGAAAACACATGTGTAATGGTTTAGGTTGGCTGAGTGGTTTGGCTATCATTTTTGAGTCTTCTTGAGGAGTGCATTTGGGAAGCATGGCATGGGATGTGTGGATTCATGTTTGGACACATGGGAATGCATTGGAGGGCTTGATGCTTTAGAAGTGTTCGTTGTAACTCTTATATTTGCTTCATGGTTGAATAATATGATGGAGTATAGATGTTTTTGGAGGCTGGGTTTTTCTCTCATGAGGGTTTTCCTAGGGTGTATCTTGTGTCATCTTTGATGGGTATGTTTTCTATTCTCTTGCATGTGGATTTCGAGTACTTATTTGCATTATTATCTCTTTTGTGTTATGTGGAAATTGTCATACAATGGTTGCAAGTTTCCTTACACTCCTAAGTACCCTTTCCATCTTGACCATAAATATTATCCAAGGGGATTCTCAACCATAGATTACCTTTAAATATTTGGCCCCTCTCCATTAACCAATCATGTGAGAACATGTTTCCTCCTCTCATCCTCACAATGGTCCAAACCAATTTGAGCTCCCAATCTTCCCCTTTGATCTTGGCAATCCAACCCTTGGGCCAAAGTTGTCCTATTCCTATGTGATTTTAATCATCACATCCTCATGTGTAACCTTATGTTGTTATTGAAGGCACAATTTATTTATTTCTATCATATTTTTATAATCCTTGTGCTTAATCATTAAGTGTTGTATTTATTTTGGGTATAATAGGCTAAATTTTATTAAATTTTTTCCTTATGCTCAAAGTTCCATGTACACAGTATGTATTTCATTCACTAAGTACATGTCTACTAATTCCTTCATGTATTTTGTGTTGTTATATTTATGCCCTTTTTGGTGACAACAAGTAGTATACAATGCTTGTGTGTTATCAAAGCTGACTGTAGAGTATTAAAAAAAATATGGGACCCAAAATATAGTATGGGATGCATTGGCATTCCTCTTTTTGGCTAGGATGCACTTGAAGGATTACATGTTTGTGAACTAGGTAAAGGGGAAGGTACTTGCAATCATATTACAACCACTTCCTTTTAGTCAGTTGATCACTATATGTACATGTGATCATGTTGAGTTACTCATAATGTATTGTGTTGTATGCATGATCTAGTCATAATCTGTATATATAGCACATTATTGAGCTAGCCATATTATATATATGCGATGCATGCATGCACAATATAATCACATTATTTATATATGATGTATGTACATGAATTAGTCATGTTGTGTGTATGTGATGTGTGTCTAAGTGATCCATATTACATGTATGTGTGATGCATGCACGAGCTTATAACTTTATGTATGTGTAATCATCCATCCATGATCTAGTTGATATGTGTATCTATTATGTGTATAAACCAATCACATTATATATATATAACACATGCATGAGCTAGTCACATTTTGTAGATGTGTTGTGTGTGAGCTAGTTACCATGTGTGTATATATTTGTATGAGTTGGTATCTATGTGGTTTTATTTATGTTCGTACATTAATGTTGACCTAGAACTAACATATACCTAGAAGTTATTTTCTATCACACTAAATTGTATATGAATTGGATTAGAAACAAAAGTTCAAACATTGGTTGTGATTTAAAAATAGAGTCATGGGATCTCATCCCAAATGCAAGGATGAGATATCTCTATTATGTGTGTGAATTAAATAACATTTGATTCCTAGAATGGGATATATAGGTGGGGCCATGATCAACAAACCCTTGAGGATGAGGTGTTGGTCTAGGGATGGCCCTAAAATTGAAGGTTTTGTTATATCTAATGCATGTTTGTAAGATTGTAGCATAAGGTTTTTTCCATGACTATGGTTGGTAAGATTATGAAGCTAGCACTTCTACATTGAATAAATATTGTTAGATTGCTTAGCCAATTATTATAGTACTTGAACTATAATGAAATTAAAAAATAATAGTAGTAACCAAAATGGTTATTACATTTATTCATCCTTTTCCCTTCGAAAAATTTCCTTTAATTTTTTACATTAATCTCATATTTTTTCCCTTCTAACTACTTATCCTTTTTTGGAACATTATCAGCAATTTATGCACTTCTATGATAGACCTTCCACCTCCTCTTGTTCCTTTTTGTGGAAAATAATTAGCCCCTATTCTTCTATCGAGTTCAAATATTTTTCTATCTTGATATCACTTTCGCCATTATAATAATGTTATACAAATTCAGAACTAAAAGAGCCCTATTTTTTACATAACTACTGCTATTTAACTCCATTTCCTTCTCACAATTCTAACCAAACATTAAAGTCATATTTTCTTACTAATAAAAGCCACAATTTAGTTCCATTTTATTTTTACAAAGGTGTTCATATTTGAAAACAATTATAGTGACTTTTTTATTAACAAAAAATCCCAATTGAATTCCCTTTTCTACTCACAAATTTTAGCTAAATATTTTATAAAAGGTTAATAAAAATCAAATCATAAGTCAATTCATATCATATTTGTAAATTCCACCTAAGTAGGCACAATATTAGATAGAAAATGACATATGTATGTGAAATTTACCACTATATATATATATATCACAAATATCTCAAAAATCTATGGGCTCTTAAAGAGAGGTGAGTTTTCTGCCGTAAATTTTTGTGTTGTTTGTATTTTTTTTTGTTTTTTTATTTTTAAATCCATCAGGTTTCTTCTAAATACACCATCAAAATTCAATTTGATCTCACTGTCCTTTAATGGTATCCAATTTACATTTTTCACTAGATTATCTCTAGACTTCCCATGAATAAAATACATCAAAAAATTTAAACTTTAGACTTCCAATGAATAAAATACATCAAAAAATTTAAACTCTAAACATCCCATAAATGAAATACATCAAAAAATTTAAACTAACATATTTATTTTAAACATTTTTTTATAAAAAATTTTGAACGACCTATTTTAAATCAATTTAACATATACAAGCCATATAAAATAAGAGAATATAAGATATATATTAGTTTATCTAAAATAATTAAATGTAACAAGAAACTATTTCCATACGTCAAATGGTACAAACAACAATTTTTATTCATAGAATGCGTCAAATTGTTTTTAGCTGGAAAACCTCTCTTCTCTTGTATAGGAAAACTTATAGGGAAAATTTCAGGCATACACAGTCAGAAGAAGACTAAACCACTTGATACCAGAAATCTAGATTGTCTGTCAAAATTTCTATATGGTTATATCATATATTTAATCTATATAGTTTTCTATCTCAACTTAAATAAGCTCTTCAAATATTGACCATCAAAAGATATGAATTCTGAAAATAAATTTGTTTTGATTGATGTTCAGCTGGTCAAAGATACAAGTGTCTCCTTCCTTTATATTATTATCACTTGAAAAATATCCCCACCCTACATTAAAAGCAGGTGTATTGTCCTTGATTATGTTTTATACCTTCCATTGATTACACTTTCCATCCAAAAGAACAACTTCATTTTTTGATTTGGAAGTTGAATCTGACTCCCCCATGGTTTTGGGAACCCTTACGTTCCCAAACCATAACAAAAACTAGGTTACTTAACCCAAGGAGTCATTGGATTGCATTGATTTAGTAATTTTTTTTAACTTTACAATTCACACAAATGCAGATCTACATATAAGCATAATATTAGATCCTTAGAGATCTTTCAGCAAAATGAAGTAACAAAAACAAGTTATGAGATTGCCTATTGTTAGCTTCTTAAATACCTCTTTTAAAATCCTCTACTCCTGATTTAAATTGAAATATCTATAACCAAAGAAAGCAGAGAATTTGATCTTACTAGCTTGTATGGTTCATTTATATTCTGTGATTTCATAACCCTTGTTTGAAAGGGTTTATCTGATTTGAAAGGAGGAGGAGACTCCATTGTCATGTGCTTCTGAGAGGAGAAACAATGTGCAGGTTCCTTGGATGAATTGCCTGCAACAAAACTCACTGTATTGTTATATATCAATACTCCTATAAAATTACAATTCAAATGCCAACTCCGAAAGTTAGTTATGGAACATACAAATTTAACAAGCTCTATATTTTTGGACAAACTTTTCCTCATCAGAAACCAAATCAATCAGCAAAATATTGCCCACTGATTCATTTAAGTTGCACATTTTGTTAGAAGGGCATCTCTTATTTGAATCAATGTTTGGTTTTTCAACATGATAATTTTCACGCACCCAGATCTTCCAAACATATGAACCTCCAAGTACGACTTCGCTATTTAGTTGAATACAACAAAATCTCCCATTTCCAGCCTGTAATAATTCACAAATTCTTTCCAACCATGTCCAAATTCCAGTTTATTATTACAAACAATATACTGGAATTTCGACATGGTTGGAAAGAATTTGAAATTTAACTCCTATGGCCTTATACTCTGCATGGTAGAAAAAGCTCCCCCGTTTCTTCATCCTCCATGGCAAACTCAGATGCAAAACGTATAAGAATCAAGCCAAACTAAGAGAGCATGAAAGAAGCACTGAACCCACAAGAATGACTGACGTGCATTTAAATTCGATGGATGCCAAGTAGAATTACACCATTGTGAAGAAAACGGAGTGCAGCCAATAATGATGTATTTTCCCATAATCATGAAGAAGAGATCCGCAAATCAAGAAACATACATTATTAGATAGATTTCGCATCACTTGGCAGGATTTGAAATTTAACTCCTATGGCCTTATAACCGCATACAGAGCATATAGCGTTGGCCTTATTAGATTGATGTAGGTAAGTACATTATAATGGCTTCTGCGGGCGGTAAAGAATGTTTCAGAGAATCCTGCCCACAAGCGTACGTAAACTCAATTTCTTGCAGAGTAGTGGTCAGATTTCTATTCTAGTATAGCAAAGCATGACCAGTACGTTTCTCTCATAGGAAGTTTTGTGTGGCTGATAAGGACAAAGCAACCAAGATATACAGAAAACACTTAAGTAGGTAGACAGAAAGTTTAAGGGTGTTTGGTCCCATCAGTTGTACCAGCTTTGTTTCTAGCAATTGTTGCCCTATCTGTGGCCACGTTTTTTGTGGTTGGTTCTAAAGCATTCTAATGGTGTCATAATGGAGCAGACAGTTGGAAACCCAATGGAATATCGAGCCAAAAGTGTTGTTTTTTTACTTAGCCTCAGGAGTAAAACAACTGTGCATTGAGCAATAAAGATCTGAAAAAAAACCCAACAGGCAAAGACTGTGAATGCATCATGAAGGAAACCCAATTGCATAATGGTCAGATACTGCTTAACAAGATGAGAGTCATTATTATACGGTTGGCAAACGGTCACAGGGTGGTCTTCGAGGACAGTTTCAGAGCAAGACTTAGAAAAAGTATGAGCTGTAAATCAAATACAGGGCGATCAGCTAAAGGTACCGAATGATTCCACAAGGCAATCAAAAACCAGTCAAAAATTACTAACCACAAACGAAGAGCTTGCTTAGACTGCATGACAATCAGTACAAGGACAGACTCCTTACTAGAACTGGCATACCGAGCTGAAAAGTTTCTGCATTCTTTGCCCTAACATACCTACCCCACTCCTCATAAGAATCCAAGCAAATACCCATTATGTATACCCCATAGTCTACTGTAATACGTCATTATCACATTTTTATTCATTTCTAAGGAAATTTCTTTGAAATATGTTGATTTGGCTATAATACAGCCCCTAAGATTGATATAGAAAAGACGGCAATTTTTAAAAAACTGTTAAAGTTTTGCAATTTTATTTGTTGGACATGGCTCTAGGAAAATTGGCGGCCACTAGCAATTCATTCATCTGGAAATTAACTGTTAAAAATTCATGCAATTAATTTTTCATGTGGTGAATTGTCATGGCAGTGAATTTTGCAATGGTGAATTGTTGGTGGTGAATTTTCTGCCAGTGAATTGCTGGCAGTGAATTTGGTGTATGTCATTGGACATGAATATAATTGTTTATAAAAGAATGGCTTCTCATAGAATTAGCAATAATATCATTATTCACATTTATCCCAATAAAACCTCTTTCTAATTTAAGTGAGGGATAAAAATATTAAGTATATCTTTGAAGATGGGGAACCAATGTGTTTTTTGTAAAAATGTAGTCCCAAAATCATTGTTTCAAAGATTTTTTAGTATAACAAAAGGGGTATTTAATATGATGGACTGACAAGGTATTTAGTTTTTCACCAACAAGCAATTTTCAATGTAATAACATTCAAACAAGCATTTCAGCATTAGCCTCAATATAAGATTTTCAAATTTGAGCACTTAATCTTGTCTAATATTTATTATTGAACTTGCACCTCTCATTTTACATTGAGACGAGGAGTTAAGGAAAGTGTGGGGAGAAGTAAAAGGTAAATCTATTTTAAAAGAAAGAGACATCGTTCTAGACTTGAGTGTCTACAAGGTTGTCTTTCTTGTGGCACTCCTTATATAGGTGAGATAGGTTATTATTTCTACACCAAAATTAAAGAGCATAGTGCTGAAATCAAGCATGATCGTGTTCTTAAATCCACCCTTGTGGAACACTCCTCATCAACCAAATATCATATCTACTTAGAAAACACTCAAATCTTGTTCAAAGAGGACAACTTCTTTAGGAGGAAGCTTTAGGAAGCCATAGAAATTGCCAACCATGGGTGATCCCACAATAGTGGTTTGCAATTTTTGGCCAAATTGGACACTGAAATAAAAAAAAATTAACTAAATATTCACATTTGGGCACCTATAGTGTCTAAACCGCGAGGAATTTGAAGATGATGCAAACTAGAGTTTTGTGACATTTTGTCTGTAAATTCTAAATTTTTTTGGAATCAGATTACACTTCTTTTTCCATCTCCCTCAAAAACTAGTTTTTTTCATAAAACAACATTTTTAAAAAGTGACACTCACCATATAATGCATAACTTTTTTCCATGAAGGATAAAATTCTAATTCTTTCAAATTCAGATTTCTAACTCTAATATCTAGTGCTTTTACTTGGTTAGATAATTTTTTATTGAATATTTTTTCTTTAATCAAGTTTTGAAGTCAAACCAATTACAATTCAGACATAGCACAACCATATAATACGTAACTTTTTTGTATGTATTGAAATCCTTCTTTTTTTTTGTGGGATCAAGGACTTCAATATCTAGTGCACTCATATTTTTCAAAAAAAAAATTGACAATCTTCTATTTTTCCACATGTGGAGAACAAAGAGTTTGATTTTTGGTGAAAAACCTACATTCACAAGAAATAAAAAATAAATATAATAATAAAATTAAATTTATTTAAAAATTATACCTCTTTAGGAAGCTTATAATAAGGATCACATTTACAAACAAAAAAAAAATTAATGAATTCATTTGATCCCCCAAAGCAAATCAAAAAATTGTTTTATCAAAGATTTTGGATGGGTGCAAAGGAGACTTCGCTATAGGTATGGTTTAAAACTAGCTGGTGTTCCCATCCCAAGGGCTTTCTCTGCTGCAGTTTGATCAGTCCCTCTTTGAACAAGTTTTAAAATGAAAATTTTAAAGGTTTAAATCATTACATTTTCTAAAAATATGTGATTTCAAAGAAAAATCGTAATCTCCCAAAAATTGTAAACCAACTTTGTGGGATCACTCCTATCCCACCACAAACCGACTCTGACCCTGACCCGATAACGACGATTTCGACGGATCTTTATTCTTGTCCCCCTTGTCTCCTCCTTCGTCCCATTCCATCTGTCTCTTTTGGTCTCTTCCCGGATAGAGCGAATTTATCTTTGTTCCAAAGAAACGACTTCGACTTGCTGATTTAATTCGATGATCTGATTATTCTTCTCCGCCGATTTATAATTAATTTCTGATATCTTTGTTTACCTGATTTGCGCCCGACTTTATTTGTTGATTTTTATATTCTTTTCTTATCAATATTGTCAAAATTTTATTTCATTAGCTTTATCCTAATAGGGTTAAAAAAAAAATCTTCTTTCTTGTGATATTTCCTACTCTTTATTTGGTTTGTTTGTGTTAACTCTTTATCTTTTTTAAATGTCTTTCATTGTCTCTCATTTAGTTAATTAATTTCTTCTTTCATTTTGATTTGGTATTCTTTGTTCTTACTTTCAATCTTTAGACTTCTAATTCTTTTAATCAAAATTCCTCTCCCTCTCTTTTCTGCTAGATAAGCAGTAATCATATTTGTGTCTTTTGTTTTCCTTGAATTGCAATTAATGCTGACACATACATACATATATATATATATATGATGACACACCATCATCATCATCAAATGAAGTAATATGTTATTGCTTATAAATCTTAGTCTTCATTTCATATCTCATAATTCTTTTATTTTTCCCCATAGAGTAGTAGTGTTGTTTATATATATATGTGTGTGTAAGGTAGTTGTGTGTATTATTTAATCAATACATTTTTATCAATTGATATATAGATATTTCTTATTCTTCATTTAAATATTTTTTCTGGTGTAAATTTTTGTGTTGTCTATATTTGTTTATTATTTATTTATTTATTTTAAAATCCATCAAATTTCCTCTAAATACACTATCAAAATTCAATTTGATTCCATCGGCCTCTAATGGCATCCATTTTACATTTTTCACTAGATTATTTCTAGACTTCCCATGAATGAAATACATCCAAAAAATTAAACTCTAGACTCCTCATGAATGAAATGCATCAAAAAATTTAAACTCTAAACTTCCCATATGAAATACATCAAAAAATTTAAACTAACATATTTATTTTAAATAAATTTCTATACCAAAATTTGGAAGAACCTATTTTAAATTAATTTAACATATACAAGCCATATAATAAGAGAATATAAGATATACATTAGTTTACCTAAAATAAGTAAATGTAACAAGAAACTATTTCCATACATCAAATAGTATAAACAACAATTTTATCCAATGGAAAATTGTATAGGAAAACCTCTCTTCTCTTGTAATAGGAAAACTAAATCACTTTATAGGGAAAATTCTAGGCATACACAGTCAAACGAAGACTAAACAAATTGATACCAAAAAAATTAGATTGTTTGTCGGAATTCCTATATGATTATATCATATATTTAATCTATATAATTTTCTATCTCAAATTAAATAGGCTCTTCAAATATTTAATCTATATAATTTTCTATATGACCGTCAAATTTAGGACCTAAAGGTATGAACTTTGAACATAAATTTGTTTTGTTTGTTGTTCAACTACTCAAAGATACAAGTGTCTCCTTCCTTTATATTATTATCATGTGAAAAATATCTCCACCCTACACTAAAAGTAGACGTAGTGTCCCTGGTTATGCATTATACCTTCCATTGGTTACACTGTCCATCCAAAAGAACAACTTCACTTTTTTTATTTGGTAATTGAATCTAAATTCTCCATGGTTTTGAGAACCCCTGCATTCCCTCTCCTTCCTCGCAACACCATTTTTTTCTCTTTCTCATTTATAAGCTATGAGACAGATGTGGGAGGAATGTGCTACATGAAACACAATACACAATTTATTTTCACAAGTTGTAAATAGTGTAAGAGAAATTTATTAAAAATGAAAAAGATAGTAGGAGTACAAGTGTAAAACTTACCAATTTCTTTGCAAATTCTTCAAGCATAACTTTGAAGAAAGAGGTAGACCCATGAATTTTATAACTCTTGTGACTGCACTCTCTGCATGGTAGACAAAGTTCCCCCATTTCTTCATCCTCCATGGTAAACTCAGATGAAAAACGTATAAGAATCAAGCCAAACTAAGAGAGCATGAACGAAACCTAAGAAGCACTGAACCCACAAGAATGATAGACATGCATTTGAGTTTGATGGATGCCAATTTAGTCATGTACATTAACCAATAATTCTTGGACTCTGCTTACTTATCCTCTAAGCAATATGTTCTTTGAGCCACTTCTTCAGAGTAGCGGCTATCTAGCCCCAAAAATTCACCCAGCATGGGTGCATTGGCATGGATGCTTGGATGCCTCCACCTTTATCATTTCTCTCATCCCATACAAACTTTGTTTGTGCCAACACTACCAACTATGTGCATGCTAGGAGTGGTGTATTTAGAGGAAACCTGATGGATTTTAAAATAAATAATAAACAGATACAAACAACATAGAAATTTGCACCCAAAAAAAATTAAATAAAGAATAAGAAATATCTATATTGTTGTGCAAGCGGAACCTAAAAGACCTACAATAAATAAAATAGTTGCAGCACAAATTAGTTGTGAACAAGTAATAGAGAAAATAAAATAGAACAAAATAACACAGTAGACACAGATTTACGTGGTAAAACCTTGACAAAATGCCAAGGAAACATCCATGAGGAAAGGTATTAGTATTCTTATTACACGGAGAAAACCAAAATACAATCTTCACAACTATTGCTATCAATTACATTAGAACTTTCTTTGCCTTCAAGGCACACAGATATATAGTATATCTTCTAAATAACAATAGTCACTAAACATAGAAAAACAAGTTTTATTCCTTCGAAGAAATTAGAAATTTCCTTTCAAAGTAAAATTGTTTTTCTAAAGTTAGGATAAGATTTATCTTCTTGGTTTTTTCCTTGTTTTATGGATTTCATTGTTGTCACAATCCAACAATCTCCACCTTGACAAAAAATTACCTAATACCTACCCTAGCCCATTCATCACCTTTGTTGCAAACCAAGAGAAGCAAAACTCCACCTCAGCTTCTCTAACAATACTAGTTTAGTAAACATATCTGTACAATTTTATGGTGTATGAACTTTCTCAAGAGTTACTCCACCTCCATTAATAACCTGTCTTACAAAATGGTACTTAATTTCAATATTATTGGTCCTTTTGTGATAAGCTAGATTTTTAGCCAAATGGATAGCACTTTGACTATCACAAAATACAATCACTTTGTCCTGCTCTTTTCCAAACTCACCCAAAAAACCCTTCAACCAAATTGCCTCTTCACATGCATGTGAGACAACCATATACTATGCCTCAATTGTGGATAAAGCAATTGTTTCTTGAAGCTTTGACATCCAACAAATAGCTCCCCTGCAAGAGTAAAGATATAACCCAAAGTAGATCTCATTTTCTCCAAATCACCTACAAAATCTGAATCAACATAACCAAATACTAAATCACTATAGCCATTATAGGTGATATAATAATCACTTGTGCCTCTAAGATACCAAAACACCCATTTCACTGCTACCCAATGCTCTTTACATGGATTTTCCATGCATCTACTGACAACACCAACTACATGTGAAATATATGGCCTTGTACATACCATCACATACATTAAATTTCATATTGCATTAGCATATGGTGCACGAGATATATATAATCCTTTTCTTCTTTATTACTAGGACATAAACTTGAAGAAAGCTTAAAATGGGAAGCTAAAGGTATATTTATTGGTTTCACATTTTGCATATCGAATCTTATGAGGATATTCTCTACATATTTCTACTGTGATAGCCAAAGCTTACCATGTTCCCTATCTCTATGTATTTCTATGCCCAAAATTTTTTTTTCTACTCCTAGATCCTTGATATCAAATGTCCTAGCCAACTGAGCCTTCAACTTATTAATTTCAATTGTGCCTTTTCTTGCTACAAGCATATCATCAACCTATAACACCAAGATAATGAATAAACCATTTTTCTAAACTTTCAAAGTAAACACAATGGTCATACTCACTTCTAAGAATATCATTTTGCTACCAGTCTTGCCTTGTACCTTTCAATTTTATCATCAACACCCTTCTTCAATTTGTAGACCCATTTGCAACCAAAAACGTTCCTACCCTTTGGAAGTTCTACCAAGTCCCAAGTTATATTCTTCTCCAAGGCATCTATCTCTTCTTTCATTGTTATTTTCCATTTAGCACTTTCAGTGCCATCCATTGCTTCTTGATAAAAACTTGGTTCCCCATCATTAGAAATCAAAGCAACAGATGAACCAAATCATCATACCTTTTAGGAGGATTTCTGACTCATGTAGATATCCTTAGAGATGGTTGTGTGATGCAGGAGCATCCCGGGCAAATGAGCTATCCGCATCAACCAAAAATATATTGTTTCAAGTTTCATTTTAATTTTGATTTTTCACTCTTGGAATGTAGTCTCAGTGGTTAATTTGAAGAAACAAATTAAAAAAAAAAAATTACAAAAGAATATGAAAAGTCGAGCCTCTTCCATTGGGACCATGAAGAACTCAAAAGTCAAGGAATTTGAAGTGAATATGGAAAAGCATATTGAGAGGGAGGGCGCATAAAAAGAAGACCAACCTGCAAGTTAGAAATAGAGCCCAATCTACAATTTGATGGTAGATTAAAACAAAATTAAATAACAATAAGGGGCACTTCATATTTTCATGGAGGAATCTCTTTGAAAAAGCTAAGAAAACGTGAAGGCATATAAGGATGGTGTTGTGCAGATCGGGGAGGGGACTGATTGAGCAAAGTGAAGAGGTTGTGCCTACTTTGGTGGGTATTATTATTATTATTAATTGAAAACAGTTAGAGCATATAGTAGAAAATAGAGGAGCTAAAAGAGAATAGAGGGAAGTAGTACTAGTGAGAGCCATGAGAAACAATGGGAATAGATTGCAATGAGAAATATTGAAGGCATTTAAAATTTTAAATTCTAGATTTTGATGAAAGACAAGAAGAAGCGGCATTGAAGGGCAAGTTAGGAAGAAGGCACATATAAGAATAAAGGAGCGGCACCATTTTTAACGTAAAATTGAGTTTTGTGAAGATTCAGATTGAAGACTGAGAACATTGGTATGTGAGCTAAAGAAGGTTGTTGAAGACCATATGTAATTGAATTGATTGAATTAATAAAAAACTATTGGATTTGCAACAATTCCATATTGTGTTGAGGTAGAGAATTGCTTGCATAATGTGTGTAATTGATATTTTGTGAGTTGAAGAAAGTTGCTTATTTGAATTTGGGTCTGAGTTTTTTGCAATCGTAATTGTAATTTTATTGAGTGTTGTAATCAAGCAGAGTGTTGCCTGTGAAGGTGATTTTGTGTTTGAGTAGAGGGGAGTACCCTTTTGCATCAATTGGTATCAAAGTGGGTAGTCTTGAGAGTGGAGATGATCCACCAGGACCTATGGGTGTGTGTGAGAAGATTTCCGATGAGGAGGAAGTTTGCATGTAGAAAGTGTGTGTGAAGCAGTTGAGAAGAGGCTTGTGGGAGTTGTTGCAGGTGTGTGGGGAATCCTGGCAGCAAGAGAGAAAGCTTGAAACTATGAAGGAAACTTGAGAAGTGATGACAGATTGTGAGAGGTGAGATTGTAGCAGACAAAAAGGGTTGGGTCGTGAAGAGAACCATATGGAAATGGTTTTGGGAGCAATATTGGGATGATGTGGAGGATAAATTGTATGAAGCATTAGAAAAGATGGTTCATGGAAAAGTGGAAAAGAATGTTGGAAAGAGAGAAGAAAGTGGTAAAGAGGAATGAGAAGAAGAGTG